>JAFFST010046548.1:28845-39268 GCA_022414735.1 Noturus placidus | reverse complement strand
GGGATCACCCGGGCCGGGATTCCAACCGCCAACCCTACGATTAGTGGATTAGTGGACAACCCGCTCTACCGACTGAGCCACAGCCGCCCATCTAATGGAACCTAATGGAATCTAATGGAATAAGAAACGTGGAGATGAAGCGCTAGCTGGTTTGTATCAAGAGGAGATCTTTGAGCAACAGCGAATCCATTTCGCACTGGATAATCTCCAGCTCCACTCACTATTTCTTATATTTCATCCAAAACACTCGCAGCACACTGGGATTGAGCGTCCCCAGTGGGAAGACTTCCAAATGAAGTTAAATGCAAGCTGAAAAACAAAACCAAACAAAGCGTCATGAATGTATTATGTTATTTACTGATTTGAGGAATTATGCACACAATGATTAATAGTCCATTTGAATGCAACGGTCAGTTGTGTAATTAATAATAATTAAAAAAAAAAAATAAAGATTTTTTTTTAAAGATTTCTTTTGTTTTTTGTCGAGCCACTTCATACAGTCATAAATCCGGAGCGGTCACGGCTGATTTGTCTGGAGGAGGTAAAGCACAGCGTGGTGTGGAGAAGCTGAACATGACATTTCGAGCAAGATTTCAGCCTAATAACCGAATGTTGAATCTTAAAGGAAACATGTCATGTGATTTTTGCCGAAACTACGGATCAATAGACGATTCTTTCTGCTTGCAGTGTTCACAGTTTGAGATCTTTGTCTCCCAGAGAAGCGAAGCTGTCCTCGATACGCTGCTCCGAGACTTCAGCTAGCGTCGCCGGTTTCCACTTAGGACTCTGATCTTTATCGATTAACACTGAAAACACAACAGAGGGACAAAAGTGTCCAGGATGAAACGATTCAATCGTTCTGTTTCAATTCTTCAAAATAAAAACATACATATATAGATATATCTCTCTCTTACCAGCTCTCACACCTTCGTAGAAATCGTGTCCTCTCTGCAGAAAATGAGCACAAAACAACAGCACATGAAAACGATTCTACAAATAATGACCGATTAAAAAAGGGAACGGTTTGAAAAGAGTAGGTTGACAACAAAATGACCCGCTTTTAATGTTTAAAGAGTATGAAAGTCTCGTTTGCTATGAGAAAAGTGTGATGCTGTTGCTGCGAGAAAAGCGTCTCGTACTTGACGTCGCTAGAGAAACGTCTCGGGCCGTCGCTAGAAAAGCGTCTTGTGGCCGTCGTTAGAAAAACGTTACGGAGCAGCCGTTAGAAAAGCGTCTCGGAGCAACCGTTAGAAAAGCGTCTCGGAGCAACCGCTAGAAAAGCGTCTCGGAGCCGTCGTTTGAAAAACGTTACGGAGCAACCGTTAGAAAAGCGTCTCGGGGCCGTCGCTAGAAAAGCGTCTCGTGGCCGTCGCTAGAAAAGCGTCTCGTGGCCGTCGTTAGAAAAACGTTACGGAGCAGCCGTTAGAAAAGCGTCTCGGAGCAACCGTTAGACAAGAGTCTCGGGGCCGTCGTTAGAAAAGCGTCTCGGGGCCGTCGTTAGAAAAGCGTCTCGTGGCCGTCGTTAGAAAAGCGTCTCGGGGCCGTCGTTAGAAAAGCGTCTCGGGGCCGTCGTTTGAAAAACGTTACGGAGCAACCGTTAGAAAAGCGTCTCGGGGCCGTCGCTAGAAAAGCGTCTCGGGGCCGTCGTTTGAAAAACGTTACGGAGCAACCGTTAGAAAAGCGTCTCGGGGCCGTCGTTAGAAAAGCGTCTCGGGGCAGCCGTTAGAAAAGCGTCTCGGGGCAGCCGTTAGAAAAGCGTCTCGGGGCAGCCGTTAGAAAAGCGTCTCGGGGCGGTCGTTAGAAAAGCGTCTCGGAGCAGCCGTTAGAAAAGTTAGTGCATCTTATTAAAAAAAGCGTTGCGTTATTAGTAAACGTCTCATCATTAGTAAATACCTCCTTATTACGAGCAAACCCTTGTTATGGATAAACATCTTGTTATTATGAGAAAAGGATCTATTTAAGTAAACAAACACGGTCATTACATCTAAATACCTCGTCATCACGCAAAAAGCAGAACGAATCGAGCGTGATTTGAGCAGAAGCTGTGACGTACCATACAGGCCTGGCAGAGTCTGTACTCCATCACCAACACTTCCTGCAGGCTCAGACCGGCTCCGGCCTGCAGCTGTCTGAATGTGAGCTTCAGTGATGTTGGGGACATCTTCGACAAAGTCTACATCATCACAACACATTGACCCAAAACAAACAAACAAACAAACAAACCTGAAGAGCACATCCTCTAGATTAGGGGTTCACAAACTTTTTACAGCCAGTCATTTATTTAACTATAAAATAACTTCCTATATATATATATTTAAATGCACATAATATTTTGTCTATAATATTGAAGACTCTGGGTGGGAGGGGCATACTCCATCTCCCCTTGTCAATCACAACAACACTAGCCAATCACATACGTCCGTGAGCTCATGTATGCAGAAAAGGGCGGATAGCGGATTAGCGCAGTGCGACTTGTCTTATTTACAAAATACTGAATTTATTGCATTGCCTTGTATTGTTTATTTGAGCATTTGTTTAAGCTCTTGCGTATGTGCTTTGTACATTTCTTCGACACTATATGGCCAAAAGTATGTGCACCCCTATGTGGCTCTTCCTCAAATTGTTGCTGCAAGCACACAATTGTACAGAATATCTTTGTAGCATTACAATTTCCCTTCACTGGAACCAAGATGTGTACAAGAATGTTCCAGCATGACAACGTGCACCATGAAGGCATGCTTTTTCAAGGTTGGAGTGGAAGAACTCGAGGAAGAACCCCACTTTGGGATGAACTGGAACGTTGACTGCACCCCAGACCTCCTCGCCTAAAATCAGTCCCCGACCTCACTAATGCTTCTGTGGCTGACTGAACTCAGAGCCCTACAGCCGCGCCCCAAACTCTAGTGAAACGCCTTCTCTGAAGAGTGGCGGTACTTTGCACTGATGCTGTTGTGATCACGGTGTTAAACACCGACCCATTTCTGCTTGCTCAGCTTGTAGGTGTTCCACTAAACACACACTTTGTCCACTTTCTTATATATTAGTAGAGCATTAGGTGCGTGTCCACAAACACACACCTCCACCTGCTTCTGTGCAAACGCAGACGGATCCTTCTGCAGCTTCTCCAGGATCTCCTCCACGCTCCTGCCTTCAAACAGCCTGTAACGCAGAAGAAACACTGAAGACAACAGCAGCAGGTCGACGCTCTCGTACACACAGCATGAAGAACGACGAGTCTGAGTGAGACGGGTAAACATGGAGTTTGTTTGATCGTTAGTTAATATTTTGCTCGGTCAAACCTCCAGGATTCATTTTATTGCACTCCCGGCAATCTGTCGTCTGATTACTGCTGATAATTTTGGTCCTTTGATCAGGAGTGGCGCTGAATTTTATGACTGTTCCCATTGTGTGTCCTGGTTTGAACTGTTTTGTCCTGGGGTGTGTGTGTGTGTGTGTGAGAGAGAGAAACACAAACTAGAAACTAGAGATGAACATCCATATATAGATATAAAAATAACTCTGATTGGATGTCTCTAAGAACTTACATTGGAAAGAGGGTGTGTCTCTAAATCCATATATGGTAATAAGAGTGCCGTGAATGTGGCATGTGAATGTGGGGTGTGTGTTGACCTAACGTTAACTTTGACATTTCCATGTTATCACCGAGCCGAGAGTTTCATGTCTCCCGGAATCCATTTACAAACACGGATTCTTTTTACAGTACTTTAAAAATGTGGTTATATTCTATTTTTAAAAGAGAGAGTGAGAGTGAGAGAGAGAGAGAGAGACAGAGAGAGAGAGATACAGAGAGAGAGAGAGAGAGAAAGAGAGAGAGACAGAGAGAGAGGGAGACAGAGAGAGAGGGAGACAGAGAGAGAGTGTGAGAGAGAGAGAAAGACAGAGAGAGACAGTGAGAGAGAGAGAGAGAGAGAGAGACAGAGAGAGAGAGACAGAAAGAGAGAGAGTGAGACAGAGAGAGAGAGACAGAAAGAGAGAGAGTGAGAGAGAGAGAGAGTGAGAGAGACAGAGAGAGAGAGAGACAGAAAGAGAGAGAGTGAGAGAGAGAGTGAGAGAGAGACAGAGAGAGAGAGAGCGAGAGAGAGAGAGAGAGAGAGAGAGAGAGAGAGAGAGAGAGAGAGAGAGAGAGCGACAGAGAGAGAGTGAGAGAGAGACAGTGTAACTTTACCGGTCAATGGCTTCTGTGTGCTGCTGCAGCACAAACGGCTTCTCGGCGTCCAGTCTGCTCTGCGGAAACCACACAACAATTCTTCTGCTCTTTTACGTTCTAAACAACACGATTCGTTTAACACGGACACTTCAGACTGTCACACCACCACAGTAAATCCCGTTAGTATTTTGTCGTCTAGGAGACACGTAACTATCTTATTTAGCGTCTTAAGGACAGTACTAAATGGGAATTTTTTTTTTTTACAAAAACAATTTACACCGATCACCCTGTTCAAAAGTTTACATCCCCATGGCTTTTAATGTACCGTGTTACCTCCTTCAGCATCAGTGAACGTTTTGCACCTTTTTGTAATAGTCACTATGACAAAAAATAGGATGTGTAAACTTTGAAACGGGCAATTTGGACAAATTCAGTCATTATCTTCTTTTGTGGACTATATGCAAACTTCTGGACTGTAATAGATAGATTTTTTTTTTACATTTCTCCGAGTTTCCACTAACTCTGTAAGACTGACTATTTTCCTACAACAGCACGGCCCAGTGTTTTATTCCTTACAGAATAAGGACGAGGATGCATATAAGCAGTTAGAGCTCATCTCTGTCCGGCTGAGCATGCGAGTTTTGGTGAACTCTTTTCCCTACAAGTGTTCCAGATGAAAAACATAGGGAATGTATTAATAATCTCACCGATACTTAGATATTTACAGGCATGCAAAGAGACGACGCTCCTCAAAAGTGTCAAATAAGCTCAGAAATATGCTCAATTATATTAAAAAGATGCATTAAAAGTGCATGTTTCAGGAAGGTTCTGAGCGTTACTCTGAAGTGTGTGTGTGGGCAGAACAATGTGGTGTGACTGAATGCTAATGTGTGTTTCCCCCTGACAGACATTTCAGGAAAGGCGCATGACATCAGAGCTGTTTATGAGACTCCAGCTCTGCCACACACACACACGGAAATGCGGGGTGCTAAACATCATAAATCCTGCCTGATTGGGCCAATAAAGTGGGCGGCACTACACTGAACTTCGGATAATCCACAGCATGTTAGTTAATAAAACCTCACTACCATCACCGATGTGTACAGAGGACACGCTAAACGCGGCACATGTACACAAACACTCGGGTGGAGAAGCTGTGTGTGTTCGTTTGATCTGCTTGGGAAGCAAACAAAACAAGCCCTCACCTGCTCCTGATAAGAGTCGAGGACCGCAGCCACGTCGCCGGCCGACGGAGACTTCAGACCCACCAGATCCTTCTCCAGAGCCGAGATCTGCCAGCAGAGACTAGATTTAGCATACATTGCACTCTTTCACCATTTACTCGCCATTTTCTTTATAATCCTGTGCAAGCTTTCTGCCTTTTATGGTGTTTTGTGGGTGTGGCTCAATGGAAATCAGCTATACTTATGTACGTCTGATCAGTCTCTAAAAGACTGATAAGAGGCTCAAACAGAACCAAACATGACGGCTTACTGCTTATATAACGCCGTGCTGGACTGGCGGCCACACACGATATTTGAAGACGTTTGTGGCGCTGCCTGAGCCTGCACATGCGCTTTAAATTTGGCACAAAGTGAACGTAAACACAAAATACGTATCTTTCACGCACAGCACATCCTTTTAAAGGATAATATGACTGTGAAGCTAGGTTTGGACTTGTTATTAGTTAACAGAGCACTTCATTATACAATATATTTATATATAGTGGATATAAAAAGTTTACACACCCCTGACAAAATTGTAGGTTTCTGTCATGTAAAATATGACCTTTTCTTTTCCACCTTTAATGTAAAATAGCAATAAAAAAATCATACGGGAGGGGGAAAATAAACACACTGCTATGTATAATGCTTATGGAGCAGATCTCATACGCAGCAGGTTGGGGTTAATAAATGAGGAGAGAGGTGAGGACTGGAGGACTGAACTCTTGATATAAACATGAAAAAACTATGAATGCTGAGTCGATGTTTATTTTTAATCTCGCTCTGTACTTTGCGTCTCCTGCTAGCTTCCTGTCCTTGGCCTGGACGTGGGGGTTGTCCTACACACCACTCTGTCTCTCTGTGGAGGTGCCAGAGTGTCAGCATCAACTCTGGCACCCTGGGTGCATGGTCTGGGTTTCTGTGCCAGGACTCAGCTGCCATCTGCAGCCCCGCCCACTTCCTGCTGATTGGCTAGAGAAAATGTTGACTCATTTTCAGTAACTCTGCCTACTCCCTGTCCTCATCTGCCCTCTAGGAAAGAATCAGTTTTCTTTACTAACTACAAATCAAGTCGCACCTTCTCTGACTGGACGAAGTGTGTGGCGACTCCAGACCTCTGCACATCTCGACCCTTGAGACGAAACCCGGTCAGGGCGAGGAACAGTCCTAGCTTTCCTTGTAGCCTCGGCAGGAAGTAGCCGCCTCCGACATCGGGGAATAATCCTGTAACAACCAACCACAGAGTGAGCATAGAGATGGGGTGGAGCCTGTTAATCTATAATACTGTAGCTATTACATATAGATTTGCACTTTTTAACTACTCTGATATTATGTCAAATAGCGTCCTCTAGATGTATAAAGATTGCTGGGAGGCAAAGGTTTTATGAATTATTTGAAAAAATAAAACAAAAACCTAACATTTACATTTATTCATTTAGCAGACGCTTTTATCCAAAGCGACTTACAAATGAGACACACCCACACACCAATGGTTGCAGAGCTGCATGCAAGGTGCTAGCTTGCCATCGGGGGCAACTTAGGGTTCAGTGTCTTGCCCAAGGACACTTCGGCATGGGATCACCCGGGCCGGGATTCGAACCACCAACACTACGATTAGTGGATTAGTGGTCAACCCGCTCTACCCACTGAGCCACAGCCGCCCATAACAAACCATAATGTGCATTATAAAATACAACACACCGATTAAGGGGCCAATCACTTTTTACCTCCACCACTTAGTGACGGAGGTAGACCAGAAGCCATTTGAACCATTGTGAGATGAGATCAATTTCAATTCAATGTTATCTGTGTACCGCTTTTGACAATAGACATGGCTCCAGGAATATATTCCCTCTTCAATTGTCTCGAGTTCAGCAGCTGCTATGGATTTATTTGTACTAGTTATTCTTTATATGGCTTAATCCATAATAATTGTCCGTTTAACCATTTAACAAGTGTTTGCTGCCTTATCACGTGGACAAACTCCATTTTATTATCCTCTAATATATTTATCCTGGACAGACTACGGCGAAGCCCGTCACCCCGCTCGAAGCTTCCTCTGCTCTATAAACCGACTGATCCTATTATTAATATTTATCTAAACCGAACACAGACAAAGCTCTGAGGTGGTCCCCATCCGCCGGGTGTTTATTCTCACAGCGAACACGACGCCAGAATCGCGCTCGTCCACCGGCTCTGGACTGAACCCAGACGGCCAACGCCTAGATTAGAGAACGCACTCAAGTCCCTCGCGGTGTGGAAATTAGCATTCACTTCCTCTTCTGTTTGTCTCTCTTTAGAGTGCAGCTTGTACTTTTCGTCAGAGGCAAATCGATAAGCGTAAATACGGGAACATGACATCTGCTAGTTGTTCAGAAGCTCATAATTGTAGCTTCTGAGATAATTGCAAGAACACAAAGAGTTCCTATTACCTAATAAAAGGCTACATCTGCGATATGACAGCATGCTTCCAATTTCCTGTAATTTTCAAGAATAGGACATTATTCTGGGAAGCGGTACGAGACAAATCTGAGTCTTTTTAAAGCCGACAAAATGCCCTTCGTCCAGTTTCAATCATGTAGCATCTATCCTTATATAAAGCAACTTAAAGAAACGTCCTTATATGGTAGTAAAGCCAGGACAGACGACAGACTGTGACACTCCCCCCTACCTCCCACCACATGAGGATTAATCCGTCTGACCTAATTCCAGGCTGCAAATGCACTTTCGTAAAATGCAGATTATGTCGTATAAGCACCGGTCACTCGCCGGATTTGTCCTACAATTAACTCTTCAATCCAAACGGCGTGCTTGAGATTGGGGACGGCGTTTGATCTAAAAACCTAGATATACTGTACGAGTGCGCGACGCTCAACACCATCGGCAGAGTATAAAAGGTCTCTTAAATAACCAGCACGAGAAAATCAGACAGCTATTCTTTGGCCACACCGGAAACCGATAACGTTAGATTTTTTCATCCATCATAATAGAAATATAACGTCATGTTATGTGGCGAGCTCCGGGATCCAAGCACCGTTGCAAATAGCTATATAGTTACATAGAACACGGAAGAGACCGCAGATGGACATCCTATTTCACAATGTTTCGAGTTTCACAATGGTAGCTTAACGGTAACCGGGTAAAACTCCTCCTGAAATCTGATTGGTTGATGGTGACCACTTTTTTTTATTTATTTTTTTAAATTGACCAAATTATCTTAAAGAAAAAAACTATGGTGCACTATATCGAATCACGACTTGATTATGCTTGGACCCCGAACAAAATAACCCAGTTAGAGCGGTCAGAAAAATGAAATAAATAAAAATAAATAAATAAGCAATAATAATAATAATAATAATAATAATAAGGTTTGCAAACACACATTAATAATAATAATAATAATAATGATAAATTAATAATAATAATAATAATAATAATAAATTATTTATCACAATAATGATAAATTATTAATAATAATAATAATAATAAATTATTTATCATAATAATGATTAATAATAATAATAATAATAATAATAATAATAATAATAATAATAATAATAATAAGTTCAGAAACTATTGGGCTAAACGGCTGGTTTTAAGTGTGAATAAACACAATTGTGTGAGAAATAATATTTAAATTTGCTACAAACAAAGAAAAGGGAGTGTCATCCGAGTCCCATTATACTGTAGACGAATGTTAAACAGAGAATCTAGTGCACTAGGCAGGGTCCTTAACATCTTTTGGTTTTGGTTCTATCCTATGTAATGAGCATTAACAGTAAATAAAGTCATGTACATGGCTCCCAATGTAAAACCGAGGTAGATGAATTAGTACAATACAGATCCTTACTGCTTTTATACCAACGCGGTGCAGTGCGACATCTCTAGCAAGTACTGTTTATTCCTCCGAGACGTTTTATATTGTTTTTCAAATGAAGAGAATAAACAAACACACAAGCCTGCATCCAAGTCTCATTATTAGGTTTTAAGCACAGATACAGGATCGTTTAAGAAAAGATCTTGATCCATCTAAAAAATCGATTATTTTCCCCACCCCTGGGTGGACATCATGACTCACAGGCACTGATTGTTTTAGAAGGAATCAGGGGGAGGATTCAGCTCTGGGACACATTAACGAAGAGATTTCAGAGTAAGAGGAGCTCCAAATGAAACCGAGTGGTGCCCGACTCGTATTCTGGCCATTTCATTACCTCATGCTGTCTACCATTAAGGAGGTGTCGGATATCTCACAATATGACACCCCACATTTCAGCATTTCAGCATGTCTTTGTCATCACCTACTGTACACCACACAGTCCACTACAGCTAGAGATAATACGGCTTTAATTCATCTCTTTTAGCAGAAGAATTCATCAAATCGAACTGAACAGAAAGAGTTACACTCAGGATCATGAACACGGGTTCATGTGAATGCCATTTCAGTAACTCCTCACTATGTAGTTTTAGGGATTTCTACAACATTTCCTCCCATAGACAGCTCTCTGGTCTTCATGTTGGTTTATCCTTTTTAACAACAAACGCAGTCTCCACAGGTTAAACGGAAAGCTAAAACCCAAGAGTAGACGTTCAGAGCTATTCATCCATCTTCAACCGCTTACTCCTTTTCAGGGTCACGGGGGAACCTGGAGTCTATCCCAGGGAGCATCGGGCACAAGGCAGGGTACACCCTGGACAGAGTGCCAGTCCATCACAGGGCACAATCAGAGCTATTTATGGTTTAAACATAATCACTAACAAGACACACCTGAGTAAGAAAAAAATACCAATGCCTTTTAGTCACATGTTCCAATATTTTTGCTTGCCTACAAATTGGGTGGTCTGATCCAAAATGTGTTGTCGTTTAACACACCTACATATAAATACCAGGACACAAATGCAGAAATTCTAAACTCTTTCGAACGCATTCAGTCTACTGAATGTATTTTTTTTTTAAATAAAATAAATGCTATTGTAATAAAATAAAATAAAGTTCCAACAATGTCAGATGGGACATTTATCTATCCATCCATCC
>JAFFST010046547.1:0-10419 GCA_022414735.1 Noturus placidus | reverse complement strand
CCCAAAAAAACAAAAAAAAAAAAAAAAAAAAAAAAAAACAACAGCATGAAATCCTGTATGGACTGGTTATACCTCATCACAGAATAGGGCATTCAGGTGTAAATCATTCAGTATTTATAACAGGAAAACATGAAATAGGACAATGCGTGTATTACAGCTGAGCAGAGACAGTGGAACATGTGCTTCTTCACTGATATTAAAGATGCATGAATAAGAGCTACTCACTATGAGTGTAATAATATTACTATGTAAAGTCTTCTAAAAAGAAAGTGGTCCAGGAAAAGGGAAGGTATATATAACATTATTAAATTATCTATGATTTGTATAAGGGTGATTTAAACTTATTTAAAATATACATTTTTAACCACATTTCAGTGAGCCACACTCCTGTCCAGTAGGTGGCGGTAATTCACCACAACTGGTTTACCAACCGCCGATAAACCTCTGAAGAAGAATAAGACGGGCAAAAGAAAAAAAGGAGGAGAACAACAACACGCTTGGACTCAGATCTTCATGTGAAAGAAGCTCTTTCTTCTCGTCACGCGCTTCGGATCTCTGATCCTCTGTGTAACATCAGTAAAGGTGAGTTGATGTGAAACTTCCCACCTGAGCTGCTCGGTTAACAGGTTAGTGGAGATTCTGGAGTCATGAATCTCTGTATTTTTCTTCCAGTGTCCTGATTCTTTACACCTCTTATAATGAAATCAGAGTCCAGACGCCGCTCTTTAGGAAAATCTCCACAGACTCCTGCTGCTACTGGCTCAAAGGTAAAGTTTACTCATGTGTCTGATTTCTCTTTTAGGTTTTAAACTCTGACCACTTGTTTATAATTAAATAACCATTATAATACTGCAAAAGTCATAGAGGAATATTATGTGACCATGGGCATAACCACGCATACTTTGGGGGGTCGTGTCTCCCCCAATGTTGAGGACATACCAATCTGTGCCCCCCAATATACAGTACAAAATATTTGCTATATGTCCCCATTATAAAGAACCCTGCCAATAGATCTCTCTTTTCTTCATCTATTCTATTTATTTATGTCTATTCCTTTTTAATATATTTCCGGAAATTAGGTGTGTGTCCCCTCCAATTATACACTTTGTTGCACCCAGACTCAACACAATTTTGTTCATATATTTTATCAGCTCAGTCTGTAAGAAATGGAAACAGCAGACAAGCTTAGAAAAGTGCAGCAGAACATACGAGCTTTTATTCAGACAGTAAGTAACTAGATACCTAAATAGTAGGTGACCTTAGTTTAGTATAGAAGGCATCATACCATGGCTTGGTTTGTTCTTAACACCGTCAATTAAGTTTTGATATTTGCACACCCACGAAGTAGGCTAGGCTGACGTCAGTTCTGGTTTTCTGCGTTGTATAACACTGCAGCAGCTACATACACAAGAGGCGAGCTATGATTAGAGCAATCGCCAACAAGTACACCCTAGTGTACATGCTAGCCACGATTATTTATAAAGAAAAAAACAGGACAAGGAAAATATAATGACTAGAAAGTAATAAACTCGAGGTTGAAAGAAAGATGTCCTTGCTATTCCTCGCCATCATGCTCATTTTTGTGCCTGCAGGTGACTAGCACCCAACTTCCTGTTTACAACTGTGTGTGCATGTCCAGTGTGCCTGAATGGTCATGTGATGTGTATTCTGTCGTGTAGTGTGGACGGAGCTCGTGTTCTTTATAAAACCAAAATGCACTAGTGTAATCAGGGTCTCTCTCTCTCTCCTGTCTAAACACAAGAAAATACAACGCACTTCACCCCAGACTGTATATTGATATTTATTCCATTTTATTTTTTTATTTCTATTTCTTTTTATTTCTATTTCATTTTATGTACACGTTGGCACGGAAAAAGGGAGTGGCTCCTAATTTCATTGTACACGTGTATAATGACAGACATTAATTAATTCATTCATTTTTTACCATTTGGTTGTAGCTCTCAAATGATTACGTACATTAATAATTTTAACTTTATTTGACATTTGTTTGAGTCTTGTGACTTTTAAGTGTTGAATGATTTCTTTTAAGCACTAACTTGCTTACGATCGATTGATGATCAGTTTTTGGAAAACATTTGAAAACACCCGTTTTCTCTTTAAATGAATGAGCCATAATAATGCTGCGTATTATGATAAACCAGAAAGCGCAAATTCCTCTGTCTTGAAGACACAGGTATTGAGAATGTTCTGTTACATTAAATATAACTATGAACAGTTAATTTTATTTATAACTATTTTATATTTATCTACATCCATCTTCAACCGCTTACTACATATTGTTATTAATTTAGCGGCTGTTTCTGAATTTGCATCCATAAAACTCAGGGTGTTCAACATTAAAATTGGGTGGTGAAGCCGTATTACAGTATTGTAGGAGACATTTCCAGTAATAATTCCATAGCCACATGTGGACAATCTAAAATGGTTTAAGCATCTTGAATAATTGTATTGTGTTTTCCAGATCTACCAGTGCTCACAGTGTGGGAAGTGTTTTACTAAAAGTTGTCATCTCAAAAATCACGAGCGTGTCCACACAGGAGAGACGCCGTATCACTGCTCACAGTGTGGGAAGAGTTTTAGTCATCAGAGTGCTCTCCGACAACACCAGCGCATTCACACAGGAGAGAAGCCGTATCACTGCTCACAGTGTGGAACTAGTTTTACTCATCATAGTGCTCTCCAACAACACGAACGTGTTCACACAGGAGAGAAGCCGTATCACTGCTCACAGTGTGGAACTAGTTTTACTCGTCAGAGTGCTCTCCGACAACACCAGCGCATTCACACCGGAGAGAAGCCGTATCACTGTGGACAGTGTGGGAAGAGTTTTACTTATCAGAGTGTTTTCCGAAAACACCAGCGTGTCCACACAGGAGAGAAGCCGTATCACTGCTCACAGTGTGAGAAGAGTTTTGCTTACCAGAGTCATCTTCTAGAACACCAGCGTATTCACACGGGAGAGAAGCCGTATCACTGTGGACAGTGCGAGAAGAGTTTTGCTTACCAGAGTATTCTTCAACAACACCAGCGCATTCACACAGGACAGAAACCATATTACTGTTCTCAGTGTGGAAATAGTTTTACTCGTCAGAGTCATCTCAAACGACACCAACTCATTCACACAGGACAGAGGCCATATCACTGTGGACAGTGTGGGAAAGGTTTTAGTCAAGAGAGTTATCTTCGGATACATAAGCGCATTCACACGGGAGAGAAGCCTTATCACTGCTCACAGTGTGGGAAAAGTTTTCGTGACCAGAGTACCTTCCACAGCCACCAGCTGAGTCATACAGGACAGAAACTGTTTGTCTGCGGACAATGTGGACGGAGCTATGCTCATGCAAGATCATTAAGGAAACACAAGTGTTCTAACATAAAGCTATCAGATCTTGATACGTGAATTTGTTAAATTAAGATACATGTTTTAAAATGTCTTTTTTATGGAAAGTTAAGTGAAATTCTGGCATAAAACACTTCTTGCACATGACTGTATTGCATTTGTTTCAAAGAGCACCAAGTTTATACTTTCCTTATTAATCAACAAAAGTTCTCCTTAATGCAAATCATAAACGGTTTTTCTCAGATGCTTTATGTTTACGCTCACAGGTAAGCTCGTGCATATTAATCATCTTGTTTCTCCAACTTGTGGGCGGCTGTGGCTTAGTTGGTAGTTCGGGTTGTTCACTACTCCACTAATCGTAGGGTTGGAGGTTCGATTCCGGGCCCATGTGACTCCATATACCGAAGTGTTCTTGGGCAAGACACTGAATCTCAAGTTAGAGCCTGGCATGTCATCTCTGCTACCATTGGTGTGTATGTGAATGAGACACAGTGTAAAGCGCTTTGGATAAAAGCGCTATATAAGTGCGCCATTTACGAATAAAGTTCACCTGTGGGATATTTTATGAGATTATTAGTGAAATTACTCTACTACTAGTTTATTCAGCAATAAATCTGTAACACTGCTATTATACCGAATGCTGGGCAGAAGTCCACTAAAAGGATTCTAGTGTAACAGGTTAAATATTTCAGATATCTCAGAATAAATCTGACACACTTCCTCACACCGTTGTCATATTCTCAGGTTTAATTCAGACCAAAGAGAGAAAAGAGGCAGAGGGGAAAAAGATACAAAGGAAGGTTAAGCTGTGGAATGTTGTCACTTCTGACCTTGATGTGTTCAGTCAATGATCCACTGTACCAAAAAAGACAAGCCAAGGAATAAAATATAGAACATATTCAGAGACAGCTCTAAATATAAAACCGTCCTAAAGAATGTTGTATACTGCATATTCTGGTCTGTATAAGTCAGCAAACATTATTTTGACAGGTGTATGCCAAATGTAAATGATCATGGGAGTTTTCCACACCCCAAATATCTAAATGATGGACCAATTTCCCACACATACATACACTTACATTACATTTACATTTATTCATTTAGCAGAAGCTTTTATCCAAAGCGACTTACAAATGAGAGATACAAGCAAAGTGATATCAAGCAGAGGACAATACAAGTAGTGCTACTATACATGATATATTAATTGAGTACTAGAAGAAGCAGAGTAGAGGTGTAAGTGCATTTTATTTATTTTTTTTTTTAATGAGTTGGTTAGGTGTTGACAGAAGAGATGAGTCTTTAGCTGTTTCTTGAAGATGGTGAGTTAATCTGCAGTCCGGATTGAGATTGGAAGTTCATTCCACCACTGAGGAACAGTTAGTGTGAAGGTTTTGGAAAGGGACCTTGTGCCGCGCTGAGTAGGAACTACTAAACGTCGGTTGCTAATCGATCGCAGATTGCGTGTGGGAACGTAAGCCTTCAGGAAAGAGTTGAGGTAGGAGGGTTCTGTTCCAGACAAGGTCTTATAGGTGAGGATCAAGGCCTTGAATTTCATGTGGGTGGCTACAGGAAGCGAGTGGAAGGAGATGAAGAGGGGTGTGATATGGTTTCTCTTGGGCTGGTTGAAAACCAGGCGTGCTGCAGCATTCTGAATCATCTGCAGGGGTCTAATGGAGCTGGCAGGGAGGCCCGAAAGTAGAGAGTTGCAGTAGTCCAGTTTTGAGATAACAAGAGCCTGGACTAGTATCTGTGTGGCCTGTTCAGTGAGGTAGGGTCGGATTCTCTTGATGTTGAACAGGATGAATCTACAGGACCGTGCAGTTGTTGAGATGTGGTCTGTAAAGATCAAGCTGTCAAGAGCCACCCCAAGGTTCCTGGCCGTCCTGGTTGGTTTGAGTGTGGTTGTGTCGAGCTGTACAGTGAGGTTGTGGTTGATTGCGGGACAGGCAGGGATGACAAGAAGCTCAGATTTTGCCAGGTTGAACTTGAGGTGGTGTTCCCTCATCCAGGCTGAGATGTCCGACAGACAAGCAGAGATGCGCAGAGACTGATGGATCATCAGGCTGGAACGAGAATTAGAGCTGGGTGTCATCAGCATAGCAATGATATGAGAAGCCATGAGACTCAATCACCTGCCCTAGAGATGTCGTGTAGATGGAAAAGAGAAGTGGACCCAGAACTGACTCCTGTGGAACGCCAGTGGAGAGTTGCTGAATTTTAGAAATACCTCCCATCCATGATACCTTGAAAGATCTGTCAGAGAGATAGGATTCCACCCAGCGCAGAATCTTTCCAGTGTTGCCCAGGCTGAAGAGAGTTGACAGAAGGATCTAATGGTTCACAGTGTCGAAAGCAGGATGAGGACAGATGATCTAGAGGTTGCTCTTGCTAGTCGTAAGGCTTCAGTGACGGAAAGGAGAGCAGTCTCCCTAGAATGATTGCTCTTGAAGCCAGACTGCTTGGTGTCCAGGAGATTCTTCTGTGTGAGAAAATTAGAGAGTTGATTAAAAACAGCTTTTTCAAGAGTTTTTGAAAGAAAAGGGAGGAGGGCAACAGGTCTGTAGTTGTCAACTACAGCGCGGTCAAGTGATGTTTTTTAAGCAGTGGGGTAACCCGGGCCTGCTTAAATGAGGTAGGGTATGTGCCAGTAGAGAGGGATGTGTTAAAAATGTGTGTGAGTGCAGGTAACAGTGTGGGAGAGATGGACTGAAGAAGGTGAGAAGGGATGGGGTCAAGAGGACAGGTTGTGGGATGGCTAGAGAGGAGGAGTTTAGAGACATCAGTGTCTGAGAGGGGAGAGAAGGAAGTAGGTTGGGAGTTACATGGAGGAGGAGCGGGTCTATGTACGTCTGGGGTTGAGAACTGGTTCCTGATTGATGTGACCTTGTTGGAAAAGAAAGTGGCAAAGTCATTTGCAGTGAGAGAGGTAGGGGAAGGGGGAGGAGGGGGACAGAGAAGAGAGGAAAAGGTTTTGAAAAGAGTGGGTGTTGGGAGAACTACTAATCTTTTCTTGGTAGTATGTGGCTTTAGCAGTGGAGATGCTGTTGGAAAAAGAAGAGAGGAGTGTCTGGTAATTGGTTAGGTCAGTTGGGTTGTTAGATTTGTGCCATTTCCTTTCAGATGCTCTTAGTTTGACCTGGCTGTTACACAGAGCTTCTGAGAGCCGAGGGCTAGAGGGTGATATGTGAGCAGGTCTGGAGGTTAGGGGGTAGATGCTGTCAAGAGAAAATGTTAGGGTGTTACATAGCATGTCAGTTGCAGTGTTTAAATCAAGTGTGGAGAGGTGACTGTCAGAGGGAAGTAAGGTTGTGACAACAGAGGAGAAATGTGAGGGGGAAAGGGAGCGAAGATTGTGCCGAAAGGAGACAGAGAGAGGAGACAGTGAAGGGGGTGAGGGGATAGTAATAGAGAACTGGATAAAGAAATGGTCAGAGGTGTGAAGAGGAGTAATGAGAAGATTGTGTGTGGTGCAATTACGTGTGAGGATGAGGTCAAGTTGTTTGCCGGCTTTGTGGGTTGCTGGTGTGGTGAACTGCTTGAGGTCAGCTATGGGAAGGAGAGCAAGAAAGTCAGCTGCTTGTCTAGACGAATGTTGAAATCACCGAGGACCAGAAGAGGAGTTCCATCATCTGGGATGGTGGACAGTAGTGTGTCAAATTCATCAATGAACTTCCCCAGTTGACCTGGAGGACGGTAAACAACAAGAAAGTGCATTTTGGCAGGGTCAGTGACTGTAACAGCATGATATTCAAAGGAAGTGTATGAGCAAGAGGGAGAAAGACAGGTAAATTTCCATGTTTGGGAGAGAAGCAAACCTGTACCACCCCCTCGTCTCTTTGGACGTGAGGTATCGGGCGGCTGTGGCTCAGTCGGTAGAGTGGGTTGTCCACTAATCCACTAATCGTAGGGTTGGTGGTTCGAATCCTGGCCCGGGTGATCCCATGCCGAAGTGTCCTTGAGGCAAGGCACTGAACCCTAAGTTGGCCCTGATGGAAGCTCTGCTAACATTGGTGTGTGAGTATGCTCTCATTTGTAAGTCGCTTTGGATAAAAGTGTCTGCTAAATGAATAAATGTAAATGTATGGAAGAAGTTGAAGCTGGAGGCCAGGGCAGCAGGTGTGGCAGCGTTCTCGGCATGGATCCAGGTCTCAGTCAGAGCAAGTACGCTGAGGTTTGAGTGTGTCGCAAAGGCGGGAATGAAATCTTCTTTGTTGACAGCAGATTGGCAGTTCCAAAGTCTGATTAAGAAGGAGAGGGAACCTGCAGAGGTCACATTCAGAGAGCATAGGTTGTTCAAGTTGCGTACGTTTCTGGGAGTATGCCGCTGCCTGCACCTGTGACAAATAACAGGGATAAACTGATGACATGTTAGTGAGTGTAAACGGGTAAACAGCAAGAGAAATATAGGGAGAAAGAGTATACTTAGCAGCGCGAGTGTTGTCTTGTCTGTGTCCTTGCTCGGTGGACTTGCAGGACTTTACATGAGCACGGTCTGTACACGACAAGGGCTGACGTTTCCGCCTCAGTGTTTCTTAATTATTAAATACTGCTGTGATTCACAGCTGAGCACGCCTCTTTAATCAGCAAAACAAAGGGTAGTCGCGTGAACGAGCGACTCCCAACCGAATCTGAATACCGGAGTTAGCTTTAATCTAGCAACGTGTATACAGCCCTTAGCAACAATAGAGCACAGTTGCAGTTTATATCTGACAATCGGTGCTAAAGCTAGTTTCAACTAAAAAAATCCAGAAATAAACACTTACCAGTTACTGTTCGCCTCGGTCAACAAGCACTTTGCTGCCCAAATTTCCTGCCAAAAATATGTTCCCCATACCCCCTCCACATTAATACACCCACCCTCATAACAAGAGAAAGAGATAGAGAAGCTATTCATCATCAATCTTAAATATTTGACAGGTGTAGGCCAATCTTTAGTAATCATCGGGCTTTTCAAACACCCAGTATATCTTAATGAGAGGACTATTCCCACATAAGTACAGTGCCCTCCACTAATATTGGCACCCTTGGTAAATATGAGCAAAGAAGGCTGTAAAAAAAAAGAGATTGTTTTGGTGCACACAGAGAAGTATAAATATGGAAAGGTCCCTCATTCCCATGGTTAAATATGGAGGTGGAGCT
The DNA here is from genome assembly GCA_022414735.1 of Noturus placidus. NCBI lineage: Eukaryota > Metazoa > Chordata > Actinopteri > Siluriformes > Ictaluridae > Noturus > Noturus placidus. The sequence continues at coordinate 1,919 of JAFFST010046547.1, read as the reverse complement.
TCAATGTTGTGGGACTGATTTTCTGCCAGAGGACCTGGACATTTTGTTAGGATACATGGCATCATGGACTCTATCAAATATCAACAGATATTAAATGAAAACCTGACTGTCTTTGATAGAAAGATTCAAATGGGCCGTGGTTGGATCTTCCAGCAGGACAATGATCCAAAACATCATCAACATCAACACAGAAATAGTTGACTGACCACAAAATCACGGTCCTCCCATGACCATCCTAGTCCCGTGACCTGAACCCCATAGAAAATCTGTTTGGTGAACTGAAGAGGAGAGTCCACCAGCATAGACCTCGAAATGTGAAGGAGCTGGAGAGATTCTGTATAAAGGAACGATCTCCGATCCCTCACCATGTATTCTCCAACCTCATCAGGCGTTATAGGAGAAGACTCAGATCTTGGCAAAGGAAGGTAGCACAAATTATTGACTAAAAGGGTATCAATAATTGTTGCACACATATTTAACAAAGTTTTTTTAAAATATATAAACCTGTTTTGTTTGCCATTGTTTGATATCCAAGAGAGCAGAGAATGTTTGTGAACAATAAAGACAATTTTTCACTGCCTTCTTTGCTCACATTTACCATGGGTGCCAATATTAGTGGAGGGAACTGTACATACCTACATACATACATTCATAGAGAGAAGCTACTCACCATCAAGCTTACTTATTTTGCAGGTGTCGGTCAAATCTTAATGTTCTTGGGAGTTTCCCCACAACCTATAGAGGTTAAAAACGCATCTAAATGATAAGACTGTTACAGCTACAAAACTGCTAACTACAGTGATCGTTTTTTTTTTTTTTTTAAACTGCGATACTTTGTTCACAATACGTTTAATCTTTCATGTTTGCTGAACCCGTTGAATGCAAAACTACTCCTGTATTATGCATGTGTATCTCTGAATGACTGATTGAAAATGTAATGCATGTAAATGTAAACCTTGCTCCTGTCATAAGTGTTCTGACATAAAGATCATAATCTCTACCTGAGTTTCATCATTCTTGTCTTGACACTCCAAAATGACTGAACGAATAATGAATATATATTATATGCTGTCAGACTCTGGGTTGTATGATGGTGGTGAGAGTTTGCAAAGAGCTATTGTGGAAAAAATAGGTAAGAGAGTTCATGATGCAGTCTGTACAAAATATTATCTACAAAATTTTAAAGTAACAATGTTCTTGTAAAGAACATTGATGAATAATGGCAAGCTGATTTATAGTTGCCAGCGAGTAATGACAGTGCAAAATGTACTGCTATACTATCTATACACACTAATAATAGATAATGATATTTTATCCAAATATGCCTGGGTACGTGTGTTATGAAACAAGACCACAACTGAGGTAACTAAAGCCTTGATTCTATTGTAAAGGAATGTAGAGTCCCCAAAAAATACAAATTGAACAATAGAAGGATTTAAAAAAAAAAAAACTACCATATTTTAAACAAAAAACATACCATTGTTCACTTTGCTATGATTACAGGACAAAAAGCATCTGTGTTTTAAAAGTCAGACGGGGAAAGTAAATTATGCCGGAAGCTGTCGAGAAAAAAAAAAAAAAAAGTGTTCTCTGTTGATGAATAGAATGTGGGGTTGGCACAGGGATTGGAACATGATATCAGGCTAAGTCAGTGATTCCTGTACTTTTCCATGACATTAACATTTGACCGAGGCCCCCCTTTTGCAAGATGTCTTTAAAACACATTAAAAATACAGACTTCTGAATATATCCCCTTTTTATTAATAATTACATCTCACATCTTTACATTACATTACATTAGGAATTGATTGTGTGTGTGTGTGTGTGTGTGTGTGTGTGTGAGAGAGAGAGAGAGAGAGAGAGAGAGAGAGAGTGTGTGTGTGTGTGTGTGAGAGAGAGAGAGAGAGTGTGTGTGTGTG
>JAFFST010046546.1:4045-17159 GCA_022414735.1 Noturus placidus | reverse complement strand
ACATTTATCACACCTTCAAATCCATAAAATCGGGATCGGGTGCTGGTGATTTGAACCTGCTTATTTCATCACAGGACCAAAATATCATCACAGGATCTGCTAGTAAGTCTTGATGTCAAGGTGCATGCATCTACAATCAGAAAGATTATTGCACAAATGTAATCTGCATGGGAGGACACAATGAGCACACAGGCAAAGACCAGGCCTTTGGGAATAATGAGTTGTTTTGGTGCAGACCGAAGACAGTTTTTCAGAAGAAGCACCTCATACCAACTGTGAAGCACCATCGTGGTCCTGCCTCAGGGACTGGACAGCTTGCATTCACCGATTCAACTATGAATTCTGTAGCCTATCAAAGAGTGCTTGAAGATAACGTGAGGCTATCTGTCTGAAAGTTGAAGTTGAATTAAAAGTGGACCTTTCGACAGGATAATGATCCTAAGCACACTCGCGAGTCCACCACGGAATGGCTCAACAAGAAGAAATGGAACGTTATGGAGTGGTCTAGTCAAAGCCCGGATTGGAATCCCATTGAAATGTAGGATTGGAAACGGGCAGAACATGCCAGAAAACCCTCAAACATCTTGCAGCTGAAAGAATATTGCATGGAAGAGTAGTCAAAAATTCCAGCAAGTCTGGTGGACAATTATGCAAAACACCTACAAGAAGTTATTTCTGCTAAATACTAGCTTCTGAGGCCAAGGGTGTGGTTACTTTTTCCACAGAAGAATATTACATCTGTTGTGATTTCTGTTGAATAAATGATCGCAAAAGCTCATTTTCCTTTTGGGTTTTGTTCAGATCAACGTATTAATGGCACTGTTTTTAAAAAAAGCCAACAGTTTCCATGGGGTGTACTTTTTATTTTTCCATATGATGAAGTCCGAGTTTAAAATTGTGGAGCAGCACAACGAGTTAATCCTAGTTTACTGTAAATCTAATGATCTCTCAAACGCAATATGATTATTTCAAAGTTTCATATGATGACCTTTAAATTAATCCAGTTTGAAGCTTAATTTTTATCTGCCAGAGCTGATGTGTCGGACTCAAACAGATTAGATAGTGGGTTTTTAAAACTAGTTAATTTAATAAACAGCAAATTATTCTTCTAATTAACTGTACTCAAACATGAGCAGAGAGAGAGAGAGAGAAAAAATTATATATATATATATATATGGTTCTATTTTTTAGTGGACTACATATAGGTTCATTAGCACATTTAATTATACCATAACATGACAATTAAACGACACGGAATCGACTCCTCATTATTCAGAGAATTAATTATAGATGAATGGTATTTTGACAGGTTTATTACACACAGTTGGTACAGTAAATTCTTTTTACACTATTAAAATGGAACTCTTAACTAATCACACCTTTAATTGTGCACGAACATGAGCGGAAAAAATCAAAGAACGCTGAGTCGACTCTCTGTTCTTCGGTGGTTTGATTCTAGATTACGGCAAATTCTTGCTATTTTTCACTCGAGGAAGTAAATGAAATCATTCTTAGCCAAGGTCTGTGTATACGTGATGCCGAACTCTGAATAATCACACTTGAAATTGTGGATGAACACGAGGAGGGAAAAATGAGACGACACGGAATCGACTCTGCGTTTATTTCTGCGCGTCTCGAATCGGAGACTCGACACCGCGCTTTAAACCTTTTTAGACTCGCAGAATCGGATCTTTTCGGAATCGACTCGCTCCTGGAATCGACTCCAAACCCAGTCTGACAGATGCAGATATTAGCATTGGCGAGTTAGCTAGCGGCGTTATCCCGTAACGCGGTCGTTAAAGGGCGTTTTAAGCGTTCACACTTTACAAAACCAAGCTTAATGACGTTAAACAGAAGCTCAACTCTCTAACATAACGTATTCTTCCTCGAGTTTTTGACGTTATATGTTTAATCGATAGAAAATGTTCATCTGCGTCGACGAGGAAAGCTTTCAGTTATGAAAGCGCGTGCAGGCTAACTTACTGTCTCAGCCAATAGCTGTGCTATTAAGAAGTCCTTTTTTTTTTTTTCCTTTGAGACACACTTTTAGGTTGAGGGTTTACAACAAACTGCATGGTTTTATGTTATAAATTGCTCAAATAGTGAAGTGAACAGTTGTCAGCAATACTAATGATTCACATAAACAACATGACTCAGCCTGAAATACTCCCTGTTAGCCGCTTGGTAAACACACACACACACACACACACACACACACACACACACACACACACACACTGCATGAGTTAGGGTAATGATGTAATATCCTGTCATAACATTAAACCATAACGTTAAACCCCACCGACAGGTAATAACGTTGATTGGAAGGGGGGGTGTATATTATTTAGCAAGCGAACAATCAGTTCTTGAAGTTGATGTGCTGGAATGGGCATCAGAACTGGACCACGGAGCAATGTGGCCTGTGGACAGGTGTGTGTGTGTGTGTGTGTGTGTGTGTGTGTGTGTGTGTGTGTGGAGGAGATGGCGGCACCAGGATGCACTATGGGAAGAAGGCGAGCTGGCGGAGGAAGTGTGACACACTGTGCAATGTTCTGCTGGGAAACCTTGGGTCCCGGCATTCATGTGGATCTTACTTTGAGACGTAGCACCTACCTAAAGAAGTACACCCGGTATTCCCGAATCTGAGCGGATCTTTCAGCAGGATCTTTCACCCCGAGACATTGCAACAATGGTTCAGGAACGGTTTGAGGAACATAAAAGCGTTCAAAGTGTTGACTCGGCCTCCGAATTCCTCAGCTCTCGATCCGATCGAGCGTCTGTAGGACGTGCCGGTCAAACAAGTTCAATTCAATTCAATTTTATCTGTATAGCGCTTTTTACAATAGACATTGTCTCAAAGCAGCTTTACAGGAATATAAACACAGTACACACACAGTAAAAGTGAGAAATTATCCCAACTGAGCAAGACACTGAGTGGAGACAATGGCAAGGAAAAACATCCTAAGATGTTTAAGAGGAAGAAACCTTGAGAGGAACCAGACTCAGAAGGGAACCCGTCCTCATCTGGGTCACAACAGATATTATTAAAGAGACAATTATTGGTTTAAATGTAATCTGTTTGGCTTTGAAAAGCCTTTGTCTCAGCAGTCTGGATTTGGAGTAGATGAGAGCTCCATCCAGAAGTAGCACCTCCGAGACCGATCATGCAGGTCCGGAGAGCAGAAAGGACCAGGATCTCCAACATCTCCATCAACTCATGTGTAGCTCGGCAAGTCCGATCCCACCTCGCAACTTACAGGACTTGAAGGACCTGCTGATAACGTCTTAGTGCTGGAACCCACAGCAGACCTTCAGAGAGTCTTGTGGAGTCCGTGCCTCGACGGCTCAGAGCTGTTTCCTGATATTCTGGAAATATAAATACAACACAAACGGTAGCTTTTGTTAGCGAGCGGGTTTGTATCGTAGCACTGCCGTACACAGGAGCGACGACTTATACCTGTCTGAGTTGTCTCGAAAGGAAGCGTCGCTTGCACTAGATTGAAGGACAGCACACGGTGTTTTTTTTTTTTTTTTTTGGGGGGGGGGGGGGGATATACATTTAGGAAGGTCTGTGTCTTGGGATGTACTAATTACTGACCGTAAACGACCCGGATTCTTTTCCTCCTCAGGTGAGCATCGCAGACTAGATGAAGGAGCCAGGCCACGCGGAAGCTGAGTGGAGAATTCAACATGAAGTTGTACGTGTTCCAGGTCAATAACGGGAGCACGTTGACGTTTGACACCGAACTAGCCGTGCAAACGTAAGTCGTCTCCGGAAACCGTACGGTTTCGAAGCGTCACGAATAACGTGGGAATTTAATGACATATCCACATCTGGTGCCTGGTGAAGTATACAGTAATTAAGGCTGCTGTGTCGTGGATGACTTCCTGTTATTTATCATTAACACACACACACACACACAAAAAAACAAAAGTGTTTGTTGTGTCGCAGTGTTCTGGACCTCAAACATGCAATCCAGGCTAAGTACAAGATCGCCACTCAGCATCAGGTGCTGGTGGTCAATGGCGGCGAGTGTATGGTGGCCGAGAGGAGAGTGTGTAGCTACAGTGCCGGCACGGTGAGTAGCGTGTGTGTGATGTTGAGCGAGTAAGCCTGGGTAGTTTTTATTTGTTATTTTAATGCGCAAGAGACGGACATTTTGTAATTAGACACAACATGTCGAATTCCTATAACATTTTCATTTCCTAGGAGGAAAAAAATGCTCTTCTCCAGTGTTTTGTTTAGCGGAGCGAGCAGTTAATACATCAAATTAACTCCGCTCAATCATTTTTTTCTCTCTTTTTCTTTCCTCTCATCTCGTGTGCCAGGATACGAACCCCATCTTTTTGTTCAACAAAGAGATGATCTTGTGCGACCGTGCGCCGACGATCCCCAAAACCACCTTCTCCGTAGAGAACGAGATGGAGATGAAGGTGGAGGAGTCGCTCATGATGCCGGCCGTGTTTCACACCGTGGCCTCGCGGACACAGCTCGCTGTGGTACTCCTCTCGCATGCTCGAATAAAGCTTATACGCCCGTTAAGTCAAAATTATCCTCGTAATGAACCGTTCGATGGTCAGAAGAAGAAACGTCATGTTTTTGTGTTGTATTCTCCCCCCCTCCCCCACCCCTACAAGGAAATGTTTGAAGTTGCGAAGAAGCTGTGCTCCTTCTGTGAACGCCTGGTCCATGACGAGCACCTTCAGCACCAGGGCTGGGCTGCCATCATGGCCAACCTGGACGACTGCATTGCGTCCTATCAGAAGCTGCTCTCGAAATTTGACGTGGCCTACACTAATTACCAACAGGATTTCGAAGGCATCAAACTGAAGCTGACAAAGTGAGTAGTGTGCTCAGCTATGCAGAATGTTACCTTTCCATACCTTATAAAGTCAAGCCCGTTATTTTATTCCGCCGCTCGTTATACATCCAGGCTCGGGACGGCCGTCTCTGTCATGGCTAAGATCCCTCTGCTGGAGTGCCTGACCCGCCACAGCTACAGAGAAAGCATGGAGAAATCCTCTTCGCCTCGTCCCAGGACCGAGGCCGAGCCTGACGACGGAGATGGACGACAGATGTCCTCCCAGTCGGCCATCTTGTGCTCGACGGAGGTCCGGCAGACTTCAGGAGGGTCTGCGGCTCAGGACGGAGCGGTGAGGAGGAGCAGCAACAGCGGGCTTCAAGAGGCACTAGAAGAAGAAAAGGAGCAGGACGAGGCAGACAAAATGGAGGACGCTCCTTCGTTTAATGTCACGCTGCTGGACTGGATCAACGTACAGGACCGACCCAATGACGTCGAGGCTGTAGTGAGGAAGTGCTTCGACTCCATCAACAGAGTAAGCAAGCAAGTGGGAGATTGTTAAAGGGACACGATCAAAAATCCGGGTATGGGTTTTAACAATCTGCTGGTAACGGTCTATCTATAAAGTCACGACGAGCATGAGTTACACAGAATCGATCAATTCTAAGTTTATAGCAACACCTGATCAATGAGATTAGAGAATACCCAGATATTAAACGCTAATAATATTACTTTAGCAGTCGTAGGTACTTCTAGCGGAAGTTTATTTTCTTTAACTGTACTCGTGTGACACTTTGTAATCATCCGCGTTTGTTGTGGTCTCACGTCGGCGTGCGTTTTGATGTGTTTGCAGCTCGATCCGCGGATTATTCAGCCGTTTCTCCTCGAGTGCCGGGACACCATCACCAAACTGGATAATCAAAACATGAAGGCCATAAAGGGGCTCGAAGACAGATTGTACGCACTCGACCAAATGATCGCCAGCTGCAAGAAGCTAGTGAACGAACAGAAGGAGCTCGCTCAGGTATGGTGTTTTAAATAAACAAACAAACAAATAAATAAAAAGGTCAGTTTGTTTTATTACATCGTTATAGTACATTTTTGCCTTTTCACCTTAGTCTTTTTTTTTTTTTTTTTTTTTTTTTTTTTTTTTTTTAAACAGGGATTTTTAGCCAATCAGATGAGGGCTGAAAACCTGAAGGACAACTCGGTGCTGCCGGACCTGTGTCTGAGTCACGCCAATCAGCTGATGATCATGCTGAACAACCACAGGAAGCTGCTGGACATTAAGCAGAAATGCACGACTGCCAAACAGGAACTGGCCAACAACCTGCAAGTCCGTCTCAAGTAAGGCCGTTGATCAGATTGGATCGGATCGAAGAACGGCTGACATTAGCTGCGTTTACATGGACAACAATAATCCACTCTTAATCCAATTAAGACCATACTTTGATTAAGAAACTATCATGTAAACTGCAATTTTTACTTACCTTAATCTAATTAAGGTCATACTCGAATTAAACTCTAATGGACGTGTATTACAGACATGTAAACATCTTAATCACATGATGAACGTCGTGTGAGTTTTCACTGCATTTTGCGACAGGACACGATCACACACGGCAGTTTTACGGCGAACAAGAGAGTTCGTCTGCGTCCTAAATCACATACTTTCCGACTATAGACCTGTAGTGGGGGAAAATACATGTATCTCGGCTACTATATAGACAGTAAGTATGCGATTTGAGACGCAGCCCACAGCTTCATGCAGTCGTCTATTAGCACGTACAGCATGACAAATAATCAACTGCACTTGAAGCGTTCGTAAAAACAAAATGAAATAAAGACGCCCAAAAGTGTATACGGTACCATAACAAAGACCAACTATGTTGATACGTGAAATTCTGGAGGGACGGCGTGGCGCGTTGACGTAATGATGCGGGCTGTTAATCTAATTATGTTCTAGAACATGAAAAACGGGAACATGACAGGAGTATTCTAAAAGTGACTCATGTAACCACCTTAATCACATTATTATCTTAATCAGATTAAGATCAATCATTAGATTACGGCCGTCCATGTAAACATTGTCATTGTCATTGTGTCTTGCTTATAGATGGTGCTGCTATGTGATGCTGCATGCGGATCAGGATGGCGAAAAGCTCCAAGCGCTGCTGCGCCTCTTGACCGAGCTGCTGGAGCGAGTGCGCGTGGTGGAAGCCCTCAGTACCGTCCCGCAGATGTACTGCCTGGCCGTGGTGGAGGTGGTGCGCCGGAAAATGTTCATTAAACACTACAGAGAGGTAAGGTGATCAGTCTGAACTGACCGTACCTCGGTGACATATTTCTCAAGGTCACAATTCCTAACCCCTGTGCAGTGATTCCGCCCCCCCACCACATCCCTAAGTGTTATATTGTAATTTATCTCAGATCAATCCTGTCTACACCTGGAATCTATTAAAAATCCTCGAGTTCTGTTTATTTATTCTGCACATGTAGCATGCAGTTTGAGAAACTGTTCTTTCTCTGCTTTGTGTTTCCTCTCAGTGGGCCAATGCCCTGGTTAAAGATGGGAAAAACCTCTATGAGGCAGAGAAGGTCAAAAGGGAGACGTTTGGCAAGCTGTTCAGTAAGTATGAGCTCACTGTGTGAATACGGATAAAGAGCACCGAGGTTCTGGAGTGTGTTTGAAGCGATTCTTTACCAAATCTGTCTACGACTTTTTTCTTTCTTTCTTTCTTCTTCTATCCCTTGTAGGAAAGTCATTCCTCAGAAATCGCTTGTTTCGAGGACTCGACTCATGGCCTCCCTCGTCGTTTTGCGTAAGCGTTGCAACGTGTTGTAGTGTATCTCGTGATAATTTACATTTTTCTTTGATCCCACTTTCACTTGCTCGTTTTTTTCCCCCCTTTCCTTTCAGACAAGAAAACCTCGCAAGTTTGACTTTGAGCTTCCGGACATTTCTCTGAACGACCTCCAGTATCTGAAGAGCTGCTGTCCCGCTGAAGTGCAGCCTTTTCTCAGGTAAAAAAACACGTGCATACATGGAAGGAAATTCCTGGGCTCAAAGTTCTTGGCTTTCATTCCTGTATTTTTGTTCCTGTGCTTACCACTATTAATTTTCTGGTCTTTAGTTCCTGTGCTTTTGTTCCTGGGCTTCTCAGTATTAATGTCCTAGGCTCATCTTCCAGGGCTTCTCAGTATTAATTCCTGGGCTTCAGTTCCTGGGCTTCTCAGTATTAATTCCTGGTCTCAAGCTCCTGGGCTTTAGTTCCTGGGCTTCAGTTCCTGGGCTTCTCAGTATTAATTCCTGGGCTTTAGTTCCTGGGCTTCTCAGTATTAATTCCTGGGCTTTAGTTCCTGGGCTTCTCAGTATTAATTCCTGGTCTCAAGCTCCTGGGCTTTAGTTCCTGGGCTTTAGTTCCTGGGCTTTAGTTCCTGGGCTTCAGTTCCTGGGCTTCAGTTCCTGGGCTTCTCAGTATTAATTTTCTGGGCTCAAGTTCCTGTGCTTCTCAGTATTAATTTTCTGGGCTCAAGTTCCTGGGCTTCTCAGTGGTAATTTTCTGGGCTCAAGTTTCTGGGCTTCTCAGTATTAATTCCTGGGCACAAGTTTCTAGGCTTCTCAGTATTAATTCCTGGGCTCAAGTTTCTGGGCTTCTCAGTATTAATTTCCTGGGCTCAAGTTCCAGGGCTTTAGTTCCTGGGCTTCTCTGTATTAATTCCTGGGCTCAAGTTTCTAGGCTTCTCAGTATTAATTTCTGGGCTCAAGTTTCTGGGCTTCTCAGTATTAATTTTCTGGGCTCAAGTTCCTGTGCTTCTCAGTATTCATTTTCTGGGCTCAAGTACCTGTGCTCAAGTTCCAGGGCTTCTCAGTATTAATTTTCTGGGCTCAAGTTCCTGGGATTCTCAGTATTAATTCCTGGGCTCAAGTTCCTGGGATTCTCAGTATTAATTTTCTGGGCTCAAGTTCCTGTGCTTCTCAGTATTAATTTTCTGGGCTCAAGTACCTGTGCTCAAGTTCCTGGGCTTCTCAGTATTAATTCCTGAGCTCAAGTTCCTGGGATTCTCAGTATTAATTCCTGAGCTCAAGTTCCTGGGATTCTCAGTATTAATTCCTGGGCTCAAGTTCCAGGGCTTCTCAGTATTAATTTTCGGGACTCAAGTTCCTGGGCGTTCCTGGGCTACTCAGTATTAATTCCTAGGCTCAAGTTTCTGGGCTTCTCAGTATTAATTTTCTGGGCTCAAGTTCCTGGGCTTTAGTTCCTGGGCTTCTCAGTGTTAATTTTCTGGGCTCAAGTTTCTGGGCTTCTCAGTATTAATTCCTGGGTTCAAGTTTTAGTGCTTCTCAGTATTAATTCCTGGGCTCAAGTTTCTGGGCTTCTCAGTATTAATTCCTGGGCTCAAGTTCCTGGGATTCTCAGTATTAATTCCTGGGCTCAAGTTCCTGTGCTCAAGTTCCTGGGCGTCTCAGTATTAATTCCTGGGCACAAGTTCCTGGGCTTTAGTTCCTATTCTTCCCGGGATTCATTTCCTCGTCTGAAGTACCAATCAAACCCTTGCCACACTGAACTCATTCTGTCCATCATTGAAGCACTTTGTTGTATTTTTATATTCTTGCCATGCTCCTTGTATATGACACCAATTGGCCAAGTATTGCTTTTGTAAATTTATTAAAGAGCAACACAACGTAATCCAGTTACAGTTACATTCAATGTTTTTTTTTAAAAAAAACAACAGTTTTGGTCCTGTTATGACTTGCATTATAGCAGGTATAAACAGTCATTCCCTCACCTGCCTTTCTTTTAACGCTCTCGAAATTAAGAAGATAAAACAATCACAGCTTGTCATGTTCTCAAGAAACCACAAAGTGTAAACTCTGTCCTGAAGACTTTTCCCATGTAAGAATATCCTGTCATCGTCAATCCCAGTATTCATTTCTTAGACTTAAAATTTTGGGCTTTAGCTTTTAGGATCACGTTCCTGGTATTAATCAAATCTTTGCCACACTGAACTACATTATGTTTGATCTTTGTGGCACTTGGTAGTACTTTTATATTCTTGCCATTTTCCTTTAGGGTTCCATCACTATGTGATTTTGAGCCGTTAAACCATCACACAGACGCTCTTCACCAGCTGGTACAAGCAGCTCGGAGTGTAGACGAGATGTCTCAAACCATCACAGACTTACTGAGCGAACTGAAGGTAGAGAACCATTTGTTATCTCGAGTTTTTATTTACATTTTTTTTATTTAAGATGTTTTTATCATCCCAACTATCTGTAAGATTGGTGTTATGGTGTAATACAATTTTTGCTGTCTTTGAAGGTTTCTGGGAGCCAGAGTGCACGGAGGCCCAGCTCGGAAAGCAAAACAGAGACCATGCCCACCTCCTCTAAAACCCTTCCTGCCCTCAGTATACAGTCTCCACTCACTCAGCCTCTCTCCCTTCCAGCTCCCTTAGAAGATCTGTCCCCTGACAGTATAGACGCCCATACGTTTGACTTTGAAACCATAGGACACCCCAACATGGATCCTCTGCTCCAGCAGGGCTCTCTGGACCTTGACTCTTTAGCCGAGAGCCCGGAGTCAGACTTCATGTCAGCGGTCAATGAGTTTGTCATCGAAGAGAATGTAACGTCACCCAATCCCATCAGTGATCCTACAAGTCCTGAGATGATGGTTGAGTCTCTTTACTCCTCTGTCATCAATGCTATAGATAGTAAAAGGATCCAGGTCACGACCATGCTTGAGAGAGAGAACTCCAGAATCACCACCCTCAAGCTGACCATAGACAAGTACCGTTCAGCTGCCGAGGAGTCGCAGAGCAACATGAGGAAAGTCAAGGATGACCTCTGTCATTTCCAAGGACTTGTTTTGAAGGAGCAGCGGGACTTTGGCTTCGCCTTGAAGAAGATGAGCGCAGATATTCACGCCATGGTCAACAACATCAGACGTCGTCAGGAAGAGGAACTCCGAGAGGCACACCAGAACGAACTCCAAAAGGTGAAAGATGATCACGCAAAGCACATCCTCCGGCTTACTGACGAGTTGGAAGGGAACCACAAGATTGTCCGGGATGTCCAGAGGGCCATGCTTGAACTTGAAGGGCTTGTGGAAAGGAAAGAGAAAGAGCTGGCTCAGATGGAGGGTGAGCGAGAACGCTTACTCCAGGAGATACGCAACAGCCACCAGCAGGCTGTCCAGGAGTTGGAGAGGAACCTTTCAGAGCGAAGCAAGGCACTTCAAGACACCTTGCGTTCCAGAGACGCCCTCGCCAACCAGCTGGACGGCCTGCAAGTCGAGATCGAGAGTAAGATACGCCAAGAAATGGAGAATGCAGAGAAGAACCATCTCCAAGGCTTGGAAGCTCATCTGAAAAATGAGCACAGCGTGCAAATTGAGATCCTGAAACGTGAAAGCCAGGGTGCTCTTGACACCCTAACCCTTGAGAATCAAGCCAAACTAAAGGAACTCGCGGAATCGCAATTGACAGAACGGAAGAAGCACGAGAGCCTCATCAAGGACTACGAGGCACGCATCGGTGAGCTTGCAGACACTCGATGCAAGCTGGAAATGGAAATGGCTCTTAAAGAGACCGAAACGGAAGACCTACGCTTACAATACGAGGACGCCAAGAACCAGCAGGAGGAGGCACTTAAGGCCGAGATGGAGTCACGGACAAAGGTCCTCTGGGAGCAAGTCGAGGCACTGACGCAGCAGCTGCAGAAGAAGAATGAGGAGCATGAGCAAGGCCTTGCCGAGCTGCGCGCTCTCATGCGCCTCGAGAAGGACCACTGCATCTCTGAGCTGGTGGAGCGGCACGATGAGGAGAGCACGCTGCTGCGCCACGAGTTCTCTGCACTCAAGCAGAAATCGCAGGACGCCGAGAAGGAACGCGAAGAACGCCTGCAGGAGATCCAGCACCAGCTGGAGGACCAGCTAGTGACTTTACGCAAGGAACGGGAGGAGGAGCAGAGTGCGTTCGGCAATAAAGAGCTCGACTTGCAAACTGCCGTCAGCGACCTGCAGGCTGTAAACTCACTCCTGTCAGGGCAGCTGGAGCAGGAACGTCAGGAGGCTCGGAGAACGGTAGAGGAGGAGAAAGAGGTGCTAAAACACGCCTTATTGCAGAAGGACGAGCTGGAAGCGAGGCTGTTGGGGAAAATTAAACTACTCGAAGCTCAACTTGAGGAAAGACAATCCACTGTCAAGTAAGTGAGACCTTTTAATCAATCGTCTCATCTTGTTCCTCTTTAATTTGAGTCAAGATTGTTGTACTCAACTTTTTTACACCAATGTAAAATCCACTAACCTGACTGCCACATTACAGAGGAGCTGGCGGCGGAGATGCAAACTCTGTGGACGTCGCATTGCAGCAGAGGTTGGATGAAGAACGAGCGTCCCTCCTGGGCCAGCTGGAGCTGCTGGAGAGGAAGAAGAACGAGGAGCTTCAGAATCTGAAGACCTTGCTGATCGCTGAGCAGCAGGTAGGAGACACTGGCTGTGTATCTCTGAGTGCAACAGCAGATACGCATCTGGATCGAAGTTGGCCTGACGCACCTGATTCAGCCTTCCTGTACTAAAAAAATCGACTTTATTTTGTGTACAGACTAATTTCAATACTGTACTGACGCGGGAGAAGTTAAAGAAGGAGCAGATCATCAACGAGCTGAGTGAGAAGCTGAAGAAGGTCATGCTGCAGCAAGAGAAGGATAAGAGTAAGTTCTCCTTTATTCACTAATTCCATTCAAAAAGTGAAACTAGTATAATGTATACATTCATTACACCCAGACTGATATATTTCTGTGCTTCTTACAGAAATACGTTCCGAGAATCCACTGTAGTAGTAGTAGTAGTAATAGTAATGTTTGTGGACATGTTTTTTTTCCACCTTCAGGCCTAATCGAGTCTCTTTCTGAGGACCGAGCCACCATCCTGCAGGAGAAAAAATACTTAGAAGAGGAGCTCAACCGCCTCCGGAGCTCCGCCCTTGTCTCCTCCTCTTTCTTTGTGCCCAATCCCGTCACCATTGCCTCGGAGATGCCCGGAGCGTACGGACCTGTCCCTGCCGAAGTCCCCGTCTTGCCTGCTCTGGATTCGGAGCGGCCGGGGTCCGTAGCTGCGCTGCGAGATGATGACCGGGTGGACTCTGCTGTCGAAGCGAGCATGATGACTGTCCAGTAAGCATCAGTTTTACATACGTGATATTTCAAACTTTTTCAACAAATAAAAACTGAAAAATTGGGCGAGCAAAATTATTCAGTCCCTTTACTTTCAGTGCAGCAAACTCTCTCCGGAAGTTCAGTGAGGATC
>JAFFST010046544.1:71145-84394 GCA_022414735.1 Noturus placidus | reverse complement strand
GGCTCCAGGTTCCCCGTGACCCTGAAAAGGAGTAAGCGGTTGAAGATGGATGGATGGATGGATAATAAATTGCACTTACACCTCTACTCTGTGCACTTTATTTCTTCTAGAACTCAATTAATGGATCTTGTATGGTAGCACCACTTGTATAATTCTCTACTTGATCTATCGCTTTGCAAGTATTTTTCTCATTTGTAAGGCGCTAAGTGAATAAATGTCATTATTCGAGATATAATGCAGCCTTTATTAGGTTCGGAACGAGTCTTGTTCGGCTTCACACGTATTTCTTAAGTCATTTTGTCCGAACAGGACTTTTATTTTGAACACGTGTACCGCGCGCGCTGCTGCTTCCTTCACCGGTTCATACACAATAATAATCAATAATGGCGGAGGTAAGAAAGAAATCAGGCTTGTAAATAAATACACACTTTACAGAGCAAGTAGACCTGCAGGACGGCGGGAAGAGCTTTCTGAGCCGTTCCTCTGGCCGCCTCTGAGCTCATATACACTTCGACTTCGAATGCGCACGTGTTCAGTCGGGCCGCTTTATTAGCAAACTTTTCTAGCCCTATAGTTAGCCACCTAGCTGTTACAACACTCCATCAGTACTACTGTACTAAACAGGACGCTGAGCGAGTGCGAGACAATACACACTAAGGGGTGCGCGTGCATGGTTGTGGTGTACTACCCTGTGGGTTAGTGTGCAGCGCGAGCGTTTCAGAAGGACCGTCCATACTGACTGCATTAGCGGGGGCGGGGTTAGCCGGCTAACTGGGAACAGCGCGCGGATGAACGGGGTTGTGTTGAACCTGTTGCACTGCAGATGTCCTTTCATTCGCTTTCTTTTGAATGTCATTTATTTAGCTGTAAATAATAATAATAATAATAATACAAAAGCATTAGAATGTTTTCTGCATGCTTGGAAGTAGCTAGCGTTAGCCGTTGGTTTTAGTGACTGCAACCATAGACATTAAGAAGACAAGTAAACATGGTTACGTCATCCGTCCATCCCTCCGTCCCTCCCTCCGTCCATCCGTCCCTCCCTCCGTCCATCCGTTCCTCCCTCCGTCCGTCCATCCCTCCGTCCATCCCTCCGTCCGTCCATCCCTCCGTCCATCCCTCCATCCGTCCCTCCATCCCTCCCTCCATCCGTCCATCCATCCGTCCTCAAAGAAAAACTAAACAAAAAGCGAAAACGTTTTCGTGGATGATTTGAGCTCGAGATTCCGCATGACGTCACTAGTTAGTGTTTATATATAAATAAATCGCCCGTGTTTACACTCAGTTTATTTTCAGGATTGAATCCCAGATTTTCTTGTCGCTCACGGAGATGGTTTGATTTCACCCCATATAGTGCATGACCAGCCATCTGTATAATATAAACAGTTCTATCAGCAAACTAAACGCACTTCATCCGTGTGAACACCAGACCATTTCCCCAGCCCGCATATAGGACAAGTTATACTCACACAGGCGTTATACGGGGTGTAAACTATTCTCTTGAGAACCTGTTCAACCCTGATCTTTAACTATGCTCGTGTTTAAAATGAAAAGTGATTCCCCCTCCAGCTGCCGAAACCCGGGATCGAACCAGGGACCTTTAGATCTTCAGTCTAACGCTCTCGCAACTGAGCTATTTCGGCACTTATGATTAAAGGGTTGGGAAATCACAAGCGCAGTCATTTGTTAGACCTACGATATAGTGTAGGACAGAGGTTTTCAAAGTGGGGGCCGCCAGGGGGCGCCAGGGGGGCCTCAACAGTTTGGTGTGAAAAATAAATTCTCACTCTCAGACAACCACACACAAACACACAATCCATTCCTGATGTAATGTTAAGATGTAATTATTAATAAAGAAGGAAGATATATTCAGAAGTCTGTATTTTTAATGTGTTTTAAAGACATCTTGCAAAAGGGGGGCCTCGGTCAAATGTTAATGTCATTTGGGGGGACTTTGAACATCAAATCACCAACTGTGAATACTTTGTGTACTTGTAAAGTGAGTATGTACAAAGTGAGTGATTGGCACCATCTAGTGCACGGGAATGTATCTGAATGCTGTTCAAATGGGGTCTGACATTTAATAATGCTGATTACTGAAAGACAGATTATCTGTGATTTATCAGCAATTAACGTTTTGGGTTTATTGTTTTCCAGCTCTCGATAAGTGGAGCAAGTACCAAAGGTAACGATCAACAGTCCTAATTATTTCAATATGATCTCACTCATATGGTCCATGTTTTAACTTGACGATTGAATTCACTTCTGTTTTGAATGATCTAATAGTAGTCAGTTAATAATAAACACTTCGTAATTTCTAATTAGGCTAAATAATTGCTAACAGATAGATGTTTTATACAGAATGCTATCCAGAACCATCTTGTTAAACCTGACTGTGTTTCAGGCATGCAGGATGAGGACGGGGATTTCGAGCCCACCGCAGACATGCTGGTCCATGACTTTGATGACGAGCAGACGATGGAGGAGGAGGAGATGCTGGAAGGAAAGACCAACTTCAGCTCCGAGATAGACGACCTCACTCGAGTGAGTTGCGTAGCGTTTAATAGATGTGATTCTGATCCTGACTGTAATGTAGACGCTTTGGGTTTGACTGGTTCTGAACAGGAAGTATGACCATGAACCTTGAAGGGTGGATCATCTGTAATGCTTAAAGAAATTTACAGCGATTAGAAATGAGATTAATAATAAACTAACATAAACCATCATAAAAATGTATATAACGTCTTTCTCATTTGAGTATTAGGCTTCTTCTTGTATGTCCCTGGTTTGTTTCAGGAAGGTGAGATGCCCCTTCATGAGCTGTTAAATATGTATGGGTACGGTGCGGCAGATTCAGCAGATTCGGAGGATGAAGGACCTGAAGAACAGGATGTTTCAGAGAATGACCAGAGCAGCAGTGCCCATGGGAATGTAAAGACAAACAAGGTTAGAACCTAAATGAAGCATCTTGACGTCATGTACCAGTGTGAAGGTCGTCACTAGTGTTCCTCTTCTGTGTGCTTGTTTACGTAAGGAGGACAGAGAGGACGAGGACCAGAGATTGTCCAGTGAGGAGCCTCCTGATCGCAGTAGGACGCACTGCACCACTCAGCTCCTCTGCTCTGAACCGTGCAGCTACTTTGATGGTATGTTTAGTTCACATGTGATTTTCCTGAAGCGAATACACATCAGGCTTCTAACGAACACGACACCGTGTGTTAAATGGCCGTTTTTTATTCCCAGGTGATGCCGATGAATCCGAGGATGAAGATTACGTTCCATCTGAAGAGTGGAAGAAGGTGATGTTTCAAACTTCCTAAACTTACAACTGAATATTAATTATAGTCATGTAGTCAAACGAATAGTTATTGTTTTTGGATAAACAGGAAGTGAAGGTTGGGCCAATGTACCAGGCTGAGACACCGAGTGAGCTGTGCAAATATAAAGACAATGAAAAAGGTAAGAGAGCAATGCTAAATTGAACAGGAATCATTCGAGACTGTTTAAAGTTTCAAACTGTTTCAATAATTTCCTTTTAGCAGTTAAAACCTCTTTATATATGGACAGTAATATTTATCATTTTGAGATTCATCTCAAGAAGGAAAGGAACCTCGAGTCCAGTGAATTCGACTGTTCAGCCGTTCTGAGATTATTTAGAAGTTACACCTGTGACGTGTATCTAAATAAAAACACTTTTCACCTTATTTTTATTCAGTTTATCAAGTGAAAATAAAAGACAGACATTTTTATTATAATCTATTAAGTACGGTCATACTTTTAATAAATAAATCAGTTTATAGTTATATTTAATGCTGTGGAATGTCTGCAACACAAGTTAGTTCCGTCATGTACATTTTATACACACAACCCGTCAAAAGTTTGTGGACACTCGACTGAAATGTTTCACACGATCTTAAAAAACTTTTGATCTGAAGGTGTGTGATTCAATGTTTGAGACAAAAATATAATCGTGCAGAAATATTCATTTCTTTTATTACAAAACTAACATTTTATTTACAAAAAAAATATGATTTTAAACGGACGACTCGGAGCGAAATATCCCGAAAAGCAGCTGATGAGAGTCCAGCGTCGGTGTGAACGCCTTCAATACTGTTTAAAAAGCATCTCAGGGAAATTCCTCAAGACATCGTTTGAGAAAATGCCAAATATATGCTAAAATGCTAGAAGATGCTAAAATACTCAGTTATTTTGATTTACTTTGGATTTTTTTTTTTTATTTTATCACAACATAATTCCCATAGGACTGAAAATGCAACTTGGCGTTCTTGATAAAAAAAATAAAAATAAAATAAAAACAATTTTCAATTCAATTCAGATAACCACAATAAATCAGAAACCTCAAAGCCTTCCATCCTGAATTCTTTCCCTTGTTGGAAAATGTAACATTACAGCTTTATCTCTGTCTGTTTTAAAGCGCTGACACTGGAGACTGCTTACAAGAAACGTTAAATAAAAAGCCTCCTCATAGAAACCATATTAACAGCTGTGCGGGTTAAAAATCCATTTACGTGACTCATCCAACATACAAGTCCCTGTGAATGAGCTGTTATTATAGAAGCATATTATAACTGATTATTATTATTAGTAGTATTATTATAATTATTATTATTATTCAGGATATTTCTGCTTGCTAAGACCTGATTTTTTGTTTGCAGTGTACTTGAAGATCACAGAACGTTCCTATCGCTTCGTGCACTTTTTTTTTTTTTTTTGCAATCCTAGTATACGAGAACGAGGATCAGCTTCTGTGGAATCCAGAGTTGCTGCCAGAAAACGAAGTGGTTGAATTTTTAGCTGAAGCTTCCAAGCGGGTCGGAGAGCAGACCGGAGTGGACGCCGTCACAGAGACGCCTCTAATCAAAGACGACGAGGAGGTGACTCCGTGTCAAATCGTATACTCATATAAGGAAGCTGTCCATCGTTATGCGCTGTTGCTGAACCTGTTGATTACTGTCTGTATTACAGGCTCTCTACGAGTTGATCAAATGCAATTTTAATAAAGAAGAAGCTTTAAAAAGACTGGAGTTCAACCCCAAGCCTGTTAAAGGTAAGGTTTTACTCTCATGCGTGAAACTGAAATGGTTAGGATTGAAGACATTAAGCAGGACAGCTGTATTAGAGTGTCACTGTGTCCACTGTGTTTGTTATTAAAGTGAACGGGAGCAGCGATGCACTGAGGAAACATTATATACAGGATTTTATTAATGACTCTCTTTCACTTCAGATGAGCTGCCAGTATGGACAGAAGAGGAAAGACATGAATTAGAGCAAGGGGATGACGTTTATGGAAACGATTGTAACTCCATGCAAGCCGATAAGGTGAGTTTGTAAAGCTTTCTGTAGTTGGCATACGGTGATGCAACTTCAGAGAGGCACGACGGCACAGCGGGCAGTACCGACGCTTGGGGGCAGTACTGACGATTCACAATCCTGAGCTCAGGTCTCTGTGGCGGTTCTCTGGTGTCATCCCACCTTCCAAAAACATGCCAGTAGGTGAACTGGCTACTCTAGGTATGAATGTGTGTGTGTGTGTGTGTGTGTGTGTGTGTGTGTGTGCGCACAATGCCCTGCGATGGACTGGCATGTTTCAACAAGTAATGTACCACAGTATGTGATAGACCAATTTTGTGGCAAAAAATAAAATCATCAAGGTGCTCTGGGATTTAATCTTCCAAGACAAAAGAACTGTAGTAATTCTCCAAGAAGGCTGAAGCAACAAAATATATATTTTGTTTTAAATGCCAAGGCGAATTATGATTTGATTCCATTGTTTTACATTTTACTGACCAATACTAATTAATAATTAGAAAAAAAAAATGAGGTTAAACAAAATACGTTAACGTGTATACACTACCAGTCAAAAGTTTAGACACATTCATTCTTTATTCTTTATTCTTTACACATTCACATCCCCCCTCCCCCCCAACAGAGTAGTAATAAAGTCAGCAAATCTCTGGAGTAACACAAATGGATCTATGGGAATTACGTTGTGATAAAAAAAAAAATCCGAAATAAATCAAAATAATTTTTAGCATCTTCAAAGTAGACGCCCTTATTGCCTAGAAGTCTTGGCATTTTTCTCACCCGATGTCTTGAGGAATTTCCCTGAGATGCTTTTTAAACAGTATTGAAGGCGTTCACACCGACGCCGGACTCTTATCGGCTGCTTTTCGCAATATTTCACTCCAAGTCGTCCGATTAAGAAAATATTTTAGTTAGTTTTTGAATGAAAGAAATGAATATGTCGGCACAACTATATTCTTGTCTACAACACCGATTTCAAACATTTAATCACACACCTTCAGATCAAAAGGCTTTTAAGGTCACGAGGAACATCTTGACTGGTAGTGTATATAAAGTACCTATTAAACATTTTCAGTTCACAAAACTGTTTGGTGATCACTAGATACCCTAGACCTCTTCACAGCACTGTATTTTGACAGAAAATCTTGGTTGAAATGAGAAGTGCACTTCATTTCGTTAGTTAATTAGTTTAGCAGTAAAAGTAAAGTAAATGCAGTCACAATACCATTTCATAAAAACAATAACGTTCATGTACTGTACACGCCTGAACCTGACACTTAGTTTGAGATGATTACAGTTGTTGTTCTTGTTTTAAATATTACATTAAACCAGTCCAGAAGAGAACTAGATCTGTTTGCTGAATTTTGTATATTAAAGATCGAACTGTTATCAATAAAGGTGCATCTCTTAGCGTATTATTTCTGTGTACAACAGATAAAACTCTGGAGGAGAAAACCTGATGTTCATCACGGGCTCGCGTAAGTCTCCCTTCTGTAATGTCCATAAAATACATTTTAGTGAAATCTCAAAATAAACCAATTAATTAAACGAATAAAAGCAAACAGTAAATAAAGAAGGTATATGATACAGGGAGTGAATAGGCGAATTTAGCCTATTTTACTAGACCTCGGGATTGTTTTGCGATACCATTTGTGTTTTTAATTAAGAATGTCAGAAGTCATTTCATCTGCTATTTTATTCATTTCTTTTTACTTCAGTTCCCTTCTTTACTCCATTTCCTTTTCTGCGCAATAATTGTGTATGATTTATTTATAGCATAGATTTCACCCGCAAAATAAATGACTATCGAATCGTTAAACTCTATGACGATAAAGCAAGTGAAAACTCTTCTAGCCGCAATGGACATCTCTACACAATATTTCACACACTTCCTTTTGACTAGTATGTTCATTTCTGTTCTAATGAGATAGCTTCTCTGAGCTATAATGCATTATTTCTGGTATCTTTGCTTTATGAATGCGTTTGTTCCTGTAAATACTGCCTTAGAACAGAAGTCTCATTAATAGAAGTAATCCAGGTTTTATATGCTAATTTAGAACAAAGAGTATTTATAAATATATATATATATATATATATAATATATATTTCTATCTTCTGCACAAAGCAGCATACAGTCGAAGCACGTTTGATTATTTTGCATACGTACAAACTCGGCTAAAGAGTTTGATGATGAGTGTGGATATCAGTCGCTGTTTAATACAGGTGCTTTTCACAGCATGTCCAGACTGTACAGTTGATGTGTGTGTGTGTCTGTGTTCAGGGACTCCACTGAGCAGACGCTGGCTGAGACGGAGAGCATGGAGCTCAGCCGAGCAGCCGCTACTCCTGCAGGAGCTTCCGACTGCAGCGGCCGCCAGTTAGATAGTAAAGTCAGGAGAACGACACACAACGGTTAGACTGATGTTTACCTTTTCTTATACAACAGGGCTATTACATTATCAATTCTGATTGGTCAGATGGTGTTGATTAAAATGGTGTTGGCTGTAAGGCGAATCGCAGGTTTACGTGTATAACACACTCGTTCCGATGCGATCCTATTGTAATAACTTATACAGGGATTGGTAAGGCAGATGCTCCACATAATCTAATGTAACACAGAAAATGTATACTCATTGATATGGTGGAGTCTTCTGTAAGCAGACAAGTTATTTAACGCTTATGGAAGGAGTCTCCAGTGTCAGCGCCTCGTAACATTCAGAAAATTTCCACCACGGGAAAGTGTTCAGAAGCGAGGACTTTGTTTCTCTGTAACAAGCAGGGTTTTTTCCCCGTCTTCATTAATTTCTAGAGAGAGGTAAAAGACAGGCTGGTGAGGGAATTATATGTAGGAACAGCAGATAAATAGTATGACACATCGTCAAACAGTTACTAAAAACTAGCTTTCAGCGCTGGTAAATTGCTGAGGTAGAGGAGGAATGAAATACTGCTCTCTGTGCTGTTGTATGAAAACATTCAACTTCCGGGTGGTAATAATAACTGCTTCATGTTTCTCCACATCACACCAACCTGACTCTGATTGTTTCCATAGAACAGCACGACCCGAGTGTTTTATTTATAATATACTGCACAAATAATGCAAAATTACTCACCCAGGACATTTCTCTCTCTCTCTCTCCTTCTCTCTCTCTCTCTCGCTCTCTCTCTCTCTCTCTCTCTCTCTCTCATTCACACAGAGAGTGAAAATGCACCAAGTTTAAACAGATGTAATACTGCATCTGTGCCCCATTCAGACGATTAGACATTCTTGACCGTGATTTATTTGTGTCCACACTACAGGTGCAGATTCCCGTCCTGCCGATCTCGTGCCCTCGTGTGGCTCGGATCGTAGCACATCGGACACACAGGTCCGTTCCAGTCCCGATCCCAACATCAGCAGCTCGAACACGGATGCGGTTAGACGACAGAGGGAGGGCGAGGAGGATTCGGAGAGACCGGCGAAAAAGCCGAAGCCCGAGGTGGAGTTTCTCACGGCAGCAGCTGTTTAAGGCGTTCAGAGAAGGAGAGCAGAAGTTGCAGATATGTTTAGCTGCATTTCAGGGATTTATTTAGAAGAAATCAATGCTCTTGGTTTGCTATTCTGATCTAATTCATACCCCAAAGCAACATACTGTAAGCAGCCCAAAGTTTCATGTAAGCTGTCTTTGTAATGATCGTGTTCCTCGGTGTAGGATCATGATCCTAGATAACAGTGAGACACAAATTCATTTCATATTGCTCAATCAAATCCAGACACACGGGAAAGTTCCTGTCCGTGTTATTAGTGGCCAGTGATCTCAGACAGCTTTAACAGAGCTATTTAAATACCTAATTCCTTTTATCGTTCCTGCGTAATACAATATTTTTTAGTTCTTTCAGTTAAAGTCTGTAAACAAACTAAATCTGACACGTTCTACTACAAGCTGTTTTACGCTGCATCCTTTTCCACATGAAGAGTTAATTAGGGAAACTTCCTTTTTTCATATGATTCCAAAACAAACGTTTTTTGTAAGAAAATTTGTGCTTATTTTTGTATTTGATAGCTATTTATATTTTGTATACGGTTCCGGTTGAGCGCACGCTTCAAGGTGAAATGTAAGACTGATTTATTTATTTCTAATGTACCCTCAGTATCTGTGTAAACACTTCTACACTATCGTTTCAGTTTTCTAAAGTTTATACACCGCTTCCATGATGTCTGAAGGACCTTATTTGTTAGATTGTTTTGTGTTCTCAATATGTTGTAAGTGGTATAAAACATTTGACCGTCTTTAAAAAACCAAAACAAAACTTTTCCTTATTTATCACATTTCATGCGTGGACTTTGTGTGTGTGTGTTTTTTTTTTTTACAAATTAAGTTCTTAATTATTTGTCTGTAAGCAGAAGGGTTTTGTCTCCTTGATTTAACCAGGAAAACAGTGTGCATCAGCTGAATATTTGAAATCCTGACCCTGTGAATGGATTTACTCGACTTTCACTCTGGTACAGCAGCAAAAGTATAAACAATGATTGTTATAGTTTAAGAGTGGGACAAATCATCAGCATGGGCACCTGGGACAAACAGGTTTTGTGTCTAGGTTATTAGCTTTTTATTGTACGTTCAACAATCAGGAAAAGGGGACTCCTACTACAAGAAATATTTATGTCCTATGTTCAAATTTAAAGGTCATTACTAGATTACTAATGGTAAATGGTCTGCACTTATATGGCACCTTTTTCACCCTAGTGGTTCTATAAAGCACTTTACACAGTTTCTCATTCACTCACTCACACACACACACACACACACACACACACACACACACACACACACACACAGCAGCCATGCAAAGCAGCTTGGGAGCAACTAATCTTGCCCAAGGACACTTCAGCATGTGGCCATGGACTCGAACCGCCAACCCTACCCCCTGAGCCACCCCATATACAAACATCTGAATGAGATCCTTCACTCCTTGAGCCTGCGCCCTGTTCCTGCCCACAGCTTTTATATCACTATAAATACACAAAATAGTGCATACTGATTTGAAAGGGTTCTGGGGAGAGTCGATGAAATAACTGATATGACACCCATCCAAATACAAAAAAGAACTCCAGACCATGGTTTTCTCAGCCACATGGAACACTTGTGCTGAGGACATGGCTTAAACTTTTTTTTTTTGATCATGATATACATATTTTCAAGTTTTACAAGTTATTTGTACATTAAAAAACAAACACGGACTATTGCCCCTTTAAAATACTTCAGAATATTTTCACCTCAGTGCTATTACTACAGCATGAAAGAAAGTATGGCTGTATGCACATAAAGATCCTGCTTCATTATATTTGTAAAAGTTTATCCACAGGACATATTTGCCTGGAAAACAAACCTACTATGTTTATCACAGCTGGGTTACTGAGCCTAAAAAGCAGAAGAAGACTGAATAACGAATAATGAGCCTGTGCTAGTGGCAGTCTTTTGGTAGCATGTTGACCAACCACAAGGTGTCAGTGTTACTCTGTACAGAAAAATTCCTCAGTACAGAACAGCTTCAACTCTAGGATTTTGTTGGGTTTCGTCACATGATCTGCTTGCTTCAGGTTCTTCCACAACATTTCTATTGGATTAAGGTCAGGACTTTGATTTGGCCATTCCAACTTTATCCTTCTGTTCTTTGATAGAACGACGTGTGTGCTTAGGATCGTTGTCTTGCTGCATGACCCACTTTCTCTTGAGATTCAGTTTTCCTTTAGAATTCTCTGGTATAATTCAGAATTCATTGTTCCATCAATGATGGAGAGTCGTCCTGGCCCAGATGCAGCAAAACAGGCCCAAACCATGATACTACCACCAGCATGTTTCACAGATAGAATAAGGTTCTTATGCTGGAATGCAGTGTTTTCTTTTCTCCAAACATAAAGCTTCTCATTTAAACCAAAAAGTTCTATATTGGTCTCATCCATCCACAGAACATTTTTCCACTAGCCTTCTGGTTTGTCCACGTGATCTTTAGCAACTGCAGACATGCAGCAATGTTCTTTTTCCTTGTAACCCTGCTATAACACCATTGTTGTTCAGTGTTCTCCTGATGGTGGACTCATGAACATGAACATTAGCCAATGTGACAGAGGCCTTCAGATGTTTAGAAGTTCCTTTGTGACCTCATGGACTATTACACGTCTTACTATTGGAGTCGTCTTTGTTGGTCTCCACTCCTGTGGAGGGTAACCATGGTCTTGATTTTCCTCCATTTGTACACAATCTGTCTGACTGTAGATTGGTGGAGTCCAAACTCTTTCGAGATGGTTTTGTGATATTTTCCAGCCTGATAAGCATCAACAACTCTTTTTTCTGAGGTCCTCAGAAATCTCCTTTGATTGTGCTATGATACACTTCCACAAACACGTGTTGTGAAGATCAGATTCTGATAGATCCCTGTTCTTTAAATAAAACAGGGCGCTTATTCACACCTGATTATCATCACGTTGATTGAAATCACCTGACACTAATTTCACCTTCAAATTAAACTGCTAGTCCTAGAGGTTCACATACTTTTGCCACTCACACATATGTAATATTGGATAATTTTCCTCAATAAATAAATGACCAACTATAATATTTTTGTCTCGTTTGTTTAATTGGGTCCTCTTTATTGTCTTCTAGGACTTGTGTGAAACTTTCAAACACTATTGTAGATACATGAGCTAGAGTGAGCTAAGCCCGACATCTTTCACAGATTAAATCCATCCATTTCCCATACCACTTATGTTACACAGGGGATCACACAGCAGAGCTTGGAGCGTATCCCAGGGAACTCGGAGCACAAGGCGAGGGACATCCTGGACGAGGTGCCAATTTCAAAATGTCAATCAACCTACAACACGTGTCATTGGACTAGCGAAGGAAAGCAGATTGGAGCAGGGTGGAACATGCAATCTCCACGTACACAGGGTGGAGGCGGGATTTGAACTAATAATCTAGGAGGTGCGTAGCAAACGTGCTAACCAAAATGCCACTGTATCCCCTTATTATTAATATTATTATTGTTATTATTATTATTATTATTATTATTGAGACTTTGTGATATAATCTACTGATAACTTAGCCCTCACATCTAATATCACCACCAGCTGCCACTGATATACATACACAATACATTTAAATTACAATCGCTTTCTGAATTGTTAAAACTCCCTCAACCTTGTATCCCTCATTAGGAATTCATTCACATTCAAATAATTAATTGCTGATTGCTGAGGTCAGTTAATAGCACAATGTACCGCACAGGTACTGTCATTTCCACCAAGTGTTCTGTTCAGTTATTATACACCATTTAACACACAGCTTTTTGTCAAGTACCTAGCTTTAGTCAATAGCTTTAATGGAACTGTGTTAATATAAACTACAGGTTCATTTATAATGCCTGTTTGCCTTGGACAGTTAAATCACCTGTGTACTGCTTTGCTTGAATATTTGACACTAGCTGTGCGCTAATGTTACCTGGTTACATTAAGCTACGCAGCTAGCCACCAGACTGCAAACATTACATTAAGTGAGCAAATCTAATGTGTGAAGGTAGTAATTCACTCCTGCACTGCACAACCCAGTAGTTACTGTGGGGGAAAAAAACCTGGCACAAATGAATGCCATTGCATACTTTTCATTCTGATTGAAATGTTCATTTCCTTCAGCACCATATTTAAACTTCTAAAAGAAATGTTGTCCCCCCAGATCAGTGTTCCTTCATATTAGAATATTCAACTCATCAGCTAACTAATAAACGTTTTTTTCCGAGAGTAAACGAACTAATTAATTAATCAATTTGTATAGCGCTTTTTACAATGGACATTGTCTCAAAGCAGCTTTACAGGAATATCATTTTACATTTACAAATGACTTACTAATGAGAGCACATTCACACACCAATGGTAGCAGAGCTGCATGCA
>JAFFST010046544.1:39542-71125 GCA_022414735.1 Noturus placidus | reverse complement strand
ACGATTAGTGGATTAGTGGACAACCCGCTCTACCGACTGAGCCACAGCCGCCCTGAAAGCATAAAAACTTACTAGACGTCATTGTTGTAGATTTCACTTATTTGCATATTCAGTGAATCATCATGCTCATTTGCATATCAAAAAATATATGAAGCAGGATGACAAAATAGAGTCAAATTTCTTCATATTTGTATATTCACAAAATACTATAATGTCTATCAAGAACGTTGACAAGAAGTAGCAGTGGTAGTAAGTAGTTGGGAAAAATACGTGAAGGAAATGGAAGAACGTGATGGAAGAACTCGCTTCAATAATTATAATTATAATTATCAATTTGTATAGCGCTTTTTACAATGGTACATTGTCTCAAAGCAGCTTTACAGAAATATCATTTTTACATTTACAAGCGACTTACTAATGAGACACACTCACACACCAATGGTAGCAGAGCTGCATGCAAGGTGCTAGCTTGCCATCGGGGGCAACTTAGGGTTCAGTGTCTTGCCCAAGGACACTTCGGCATGGGATCACCCGGGCCGGGATTCCAACCGCCAACCCTACGATTAGTGGATTAGTGGACAACCCGCTCTACCGACTGAGCCACAGCCGCCTAAAAGCTTCAATTGCTTTTAAATACTGTAACACACCGGTGGAGTGGAGCGAGCATGCTCTCTTCACGCGTATAACCAGCTGCTGTGATGTGAGCTAGAAAGCCGGTTCGAGTGCTTAAAAAGACGCTAAATTTATCACTAAGTTAGCAACACTGCTAACAAGCCGATACTAAGTTGATCTAGATGAGTTAGAAAAAAAACTAAACATGCAAGGTGGAGATACTCCAGGACCAGACCTTAGAAACACTGCTCTAGATTACAGAAACCTAAATCCTCATGGAAATAAAACAGAAAGTCAAACAATCCTCTCTGGAACATGATCTTCAGATCCTCAGATCCTGTTCAGGGCTGAAGTTAGCAAACCTTGACAAGGCTAAACGTAAAAATCCGTTGCATTGTTCCAAGTTAAAAGCCTTTCTGAAACCTGTACAGACGTGTCAGCGCCTCTGAAAAGCAAACACACTTCTCTCGGAGAATGAAGGTCTTACTTCATTATCTATATGGCACATTGAATAATAGAAAATGGCTTATGGTCATGTAGATTATCAGGCAACGAGTTAATAATGGAATAATTGGAGTATAATAATTGGCTTGTTAACACCATGCAGCGCAAGGTAGTGTGTAAACTGCGTGCTCCCCACTGCTTAAAATTCAATTCAATTCAGTTTTATTTGTACGGCGCTTTTAACAATGGACATTGTCTGAAAGGGGCTTTACAGAAATATGTAAACACAGCATAGAGATTTTAAGTGTGTGAATTTATCCCTATTGAGCGAGCCGGTGGAGACGGCGGCGAGGAAGAAACCTTGAGAGGAACCAGACTCAGACGGGAACTCGTCCTCATCTGGGTCACAACTGAAAGTAAATGAAAGTTCATTATGGTTTTAACATGAAGTTTGTTTGTTGAACTAGAACACTGTTCACTAAAGGAGACCCGAGTGTAAAACTGCATGTGGTAAAGCAACCGTAGTCCCAGCATACGCAGTGAATGTGGCAGAAAAAAACATTTCTAACAGCATTTAACTCTAAAAAGTGTTACAGTACCTACATTTCACCGATGCTTTCTCGCTCTCATCAGTGTGTAACAACTGCAGGTGTGTCCCCAGAGGGGGTGGAGATCTAAATGTCACCCATCAGCCGGAAACGAACGAATTACAAGAGGGAACACGGCTAACGTTAAAATATTCCATCCTACTCCAAGGCCATGGATGAAAGGAACGTGATATTTCAATAGGACAAAGATGAACGCACTGGTGAATGACACTCTGTCGTAGAAGGATGGATGTGTGATGACATTAAGTCCCATGGGTGCAGAAAGGGGGTGCATTCATGTCCTAAACCTACAGTAAAGTAACAAATGGTAAATAGTGCACTTATATAGCACTTTTATCCAAAGCGCTTTACACTGTGTCTCATTCACCCATTCACACACACACACACACACTCACACACCAATGGTAGCAGAGCTGCCATGCACGGTGCTAACTTGCCATCGGGAGCAACTTGGGGTTCAGTGTCTTGCCTCGTGAAGTCACGTGGGCTGGGACTCGAACCACCAACCCTACGATTTGTGTGCAACCCGCTCTACCACCTGAGCCACAGCCAGTTGGTAGAGCCAGATCCTTATTTGACATTGTTCTTTTAAATATATCCACAACCTTTAACATAAGCATCAAACTAACATTTTATTCATGACATAACAAAATGTCATCTCACCTTTATTTACATTTATTCATTTAGCGGACGCTTTTATCCAAAGCGAGTAACAAATGAGAAAATACAAGCAAAGTGATAACAAGCAGAAAACAATACAAGTAGTGCAACCATACAAGATCCGTTAATTGAGCTCCAGAAGAAGCAACGTGCACAGAGTAGAGGTGTAAGTGCCAGAGTAATTATTATTTACTTATTTTTATGGGTTGGTTAGATGTTCGTGGAAGAGCTGGGTCTTTAGCTGTTTTTTGAGAGATACACATACCCATGCACAGTGGGTTCAGAATGTATTCAGACTTTCACAGGTAAGTGTGTTATATAGTACACTCAGGGCCTGTAAATGTCCTTGAGTGACCCAGTCACAGCCCAGATTTAAACTCCATAGAATATCTATGGAGAGACATGAAGCTAGCAGTTTACACACACTTCACATCCAATCTGTACAAGCTTGAGAGGATCGGGCAAGAAAACTGGTAGAAACCACCCACAAGCAGGTGTGCAAGGCTTGTAAAGATGTACCCAAGAACACTCTTAAAAATAAAAGTTCCGATTAGAAATAAAAGGGGGTTTCAGCCTGATGCCATAGGAGAACCCTTTTACGTTGCACAAAGAACCTTTTACTCTCAAGTTTACATTTACATTTATATTTATTCATTTAGCAGACGCTTTTATCCAAAAATGTGACTTACAAATGAGACACACTCACACACCAATGGTAGCAGAGCTTCCATGCAAGGTGCTAGCTTGCCATCGGGGGCAACTTAGGGTTCAGTGTCTTGCCCAAGGACACTTCGGCATGGGATCACCCGGGCCGGGATTCGAACCACCAACCCTACGATTAGTGGATTAGTGGACAACCCGCTCTACCGCCTGAGCCACAGCCGTTCTTTAAAGAACCACCTATTTTACGGCTGCTTTAAAAACCCTACAAATGGTTTTTCCCAGCAGTGCCACAAGGAACCATGCTATCATAAATTCTCTAAAAAACCCTTCGTTAGTGCTTTAAGGAACCAAGGTAAGGTTCTTAAGAGTGACGCCAGGAGAACCTTTTCCAGTCCCATAAAGAACTTTATAGTGTTCACTTGAACCTGTTAAGGGATGATACCCTGAAGAACCAATACACTGCTCTGAAGAACCTATAATGAAACATAAAGCACTTCTTTAGTCTCCAAAGAAACATTTACACTGCCCTCCAATAGTATTGGCACCCTTGGTAAATATGAGCAAAGAAGGCTGTGAATAATTGTCTTTATTGTTGAACCTTTTGATATTTTGTTAAAAAAAAACAATGATTGTGTGCAACAACTATTAACATCACTATGAATTCATATGAATTCATATGAAACATATGAACACATATGTTCGGGACTCAGACACAGTCTCAGTGTTTAAGTCTAGACTTAAAACGTATTTATTCACTCTAGCCTACCCTGACTAGACTTTCCATCATGCAAAATCCCAGTCTCTCCCTCTCTCCTTCTGCCGAGCTACACATGAGTTTATGGAGATGTTGGAGATCCTGGTCCTTTGTGCTCTCCGGACCTGCATGATCGGTCTCGGAGGTCCTACTTCTGGATGGAGCTCTCATCTACTCCAAATCCAGACTGCTGGGACAAAGGCTTTCTAAAGCCAAACAGATTACATTTAAACAAGAATGTCTGTTGTGACCCAGATGAGGATGGGTTCCCTTCTGAGTCTGGTTCCTCTCAAGGTTTCTTCCTCTTAAAACATCTTAGGGAGTTTTTCCTTGCCATTGTCGCCACTCAGTGTCTTGCTCAGTTGGGATAATTTCTCACTTTTACTGTGTGTGTACTGTGTTTATATTCCTGTAAAGCTGCTCTGAGACAATGTCTATTGTAAAAAGCGCTATACAAATAAAATTGAATTGAATTGAAAATTGAATATGAGAAAAATATTTTTGAAGTATATTCCCATTTATATTTAAAAAATATTTAGTGCTCAGTTGAGGCAAATATATTTTTCTTACATCACAACCGGACTAGAATAGTGTTCCAGATAAATCTAGATTAAAATATACATGTTTAAACTAGTTAATTCCAGTTATTGGGACTTTTAAAAACTAAATATTCTGGTTACACTACACCGTAATGATGATATATTTAAAGCTGATTATTGAAGAATTAAATACTCTGCTTTATTACATTTACATATTTAGCATACGCTTTTATCCAAAGCGACTTACAAATGAGACACATTCACACACCAATGGTAGCAGAGCTGCATGCAAGGTGCTAGCTTGCCATCGGGGGCAACTTAGGGTTCAGTGTCTTGCCCAAGGACACTTCGGCATGGGATCACCCGGGCCGGGATTCGAACCACCAACCCTACGATTAGTGGATTAGTGGACAACCCGCTCTACCGACTGAGCCACAGCCGCCCATAGCCCACAGCCGACTATTATTAAAAAATAATAGTTTAAGCTATTAAATTTAACGCACATTGCGATTTTTTTAAATCTAAAATGAAATCATCTAATATTAATAATTTGTCATTCTAATTTACTGTCAGGCTTCTCAGCTTACTTTTTTCACCATCTTACATGCGACATGCTAGTTGTTGTGCTGCTCTATGATGTATACAGTCATCCATGTACAGTTGAGGTCATAAGTTTACATACACCTACATACAATTTCCTGTTCCTAGTCACCCAGATGTACAAAAAAAAGCTAAATATCAATGTGAATATACTTCAAATATAGTTCTCATGTGAATTCATAGCGGTGCCAATAATAGTTACACACCTATATTTAACAAAGATGTTTTTTTTTTTTTTAAATAAACCTGTGTTTTGTTTGCAATTGTTTGATATCCATGAGAGCAGAGAATTTTAGTGTTTTTTTTTTTTGAACAAAAAATTAAAAGGTTAAACAATAAAGAGAATTTTTCACAGCCTTCTTTGCTCATATTTACCAAGGGCGCCAATATTAATACATCCATGTACCTCCATATCACTACTTGGCACTACACTGTATGCGCTATATCATATTGCACAATTTGCATAATTTAAATTAGGTGCAGTGTCACAATGTGTGCAATACCGGTTCACTGTATCCTGTGTGTAGTTATTAGTACCTTGTTGTCTTGTACTTGTCTTGCAGTTGGTTGTATGCACTGTGTGTTAGATGTAGGAGCTTTACTCTAGAGCACAAGACTTTCTTTGCGTTTGTAAGCTTTGTATTCTGAAAGCATATGGCAGTAAAGCTGATGATTATTTTGTAGCAGTAGTACGGGTATTTTTAGCATTATAAGTATTGCTGGAAATACTCAAAAAGTGTTGGAATTGCACTGTGACAGTGCGGTGGTATCATTGGTTTCCTTTTTTGAACAACGCCAGGCTGTATAAAATGACATGAGCACATGACCCTGTTTCATCATGCTCACTGTAATGAGAAAGAGAGGTGAGGAGAGGCTCGACAACAAAGGAGACTCGCCTCCTCATAAATGCCATGGCAACGCTATGAATATCACACGCGCTGAACGTCTCGGGTGGTGAGAGAGAGAGGACGAGAGAAAGCGAGAGAGAAAGGGAGAGTGAGTGAGGAGAGAGTGAGAGAGGGAGAGTGAGATGGAGAGAGAGAGTGTGTGTGAGAGAGGGAGAGAGAGAGAAGGAGAGAGTGAAAGAGTGAGAGGGTGAGAGTGAGTGAGAGAGAGAGGGAGAGAGAGAGTCAGAGAGAGAGAGGGAGAGTGAGAGGGAGAGAGAGAGTGAGAGAGAAAAGGAGAGAGTGAGTGAGAGAGAGAGTGATAGAGGGAGAGTGAGAGAAGGAGAGAGGGAGTGAGAGAGAGTGAGGGAGAGAGTGAGAGAGAGCAGGAGAGAGTGAGTGAGAGAGAGTGAGAGAGTGAGAGAGGGAGAGAGAGAGTGAGAGAGGGAGAGTGAGAAAGTGAGAGGGAGAGTGAGAGAGGGAGAGAGAGAAGGAGAGAGTGAGAGAGTGAGTGAGCGGGAGAGTGAGCAAGGGAGAGAGATAGAGAGAGAGGGAGGGAGAGGGAGAAGGAGAGAGTGTGAGAGAGAGAGGGAGAAAGAGAGACTGAGAGAGTGAGACTGAGCGAGGGAGAGAGCCAGAGGGAGAGAGAGAAGGAGAGGGAGAGAGAGAGTGAGTGAGAGAGAGAGAGAAGGAGAGAGTGAGAGAGAGAGTGTGAGAGAGAGTGAAAGAGAGTGAGAGAGAGAAGGAGATAGTGAGAGAGAGAAGGAGAGAGTGAGAGAGAGAGTGAGAGGGAGAGAGAGAGAGTGAGAGAGTGAGAGAGAGTGAGAGAGATAGAGAGGGAGGGAGGGAGAGAGAGAGGGAGAGACTGAGAGAGAGGGAGAGACTGAGAGAGTGAGACTGAGCGAGGGAGAGAGCCTGAGTGAGAGCGAGAGGGAGAGAGAGTGAGAGAGAGAGAGAGTAAGAGAGTGAGTGAGAGAGGGAGAGAGAGAAGGAGAGTGAGAGAGAGAGTGAGAGTGAGAAAGTGAGAGGGAGAGAGAGAGTGAGAGAGGGAGAGAGAGAAGGAGAGCGTGAGAGAGAGATTGAGCGGGAGAGTGAACAAGGGAGAGAGATAGAGAGGGAGAAAGAGAGACTGAGAGAGTGAGACTGAGCGAGGGAGAGAGATAGAGGGAGAGAGAGAGAGAGAGGGAGAGAGAGTGGGAGAGAGAGAAGGAGAGTGTGAGAGAGAGAGTGAGAGAGTGAGTGAGAGAGGGAGAGAGAGAGGGAGAGAGAGAAGGAGAGGGTGAGAGAGAGTGAGTGAGAGAGAGAGAAGGAGAGAGGGAGAGAGAGAGAGGGAGAGTGAGAGTGAGGAGAGAGTGAGAGAGGGAGAGTGAGAGGGAGAGAGAGAGTGAGAGAGAAAAGGAGAGAGTGAGTGAGAGAGAGAGTGATAGAGGGAGAGTGAGAGAAGGAGAGAGGGAGTGAGAGAGAGAGAAGGAGAGAGTGAGAGAGAAGGAGAGAGTGAGTGAGATAGAGAGAGAGTGAGAGAGGGAGAGTGAGAGAAGGAGAGAGAGAGAGAGAGAGAGTGTGTGTGTGAGAGGGAGAGAGAGAAACCACTGGGGTTGTACTGCTCATTCAGCACACACACACACACACACACACACACACACACACACACACACACACACACACACACACACACAGAACCAAGGCATTAAGCTAATTAGAGTGGTGTGCAGCAGGAGAGTTTCCTGTCATTGCTAGACAAAGAGCCACCATCATCACGAGAGATCACGATCCAGACACAACACACAGGGGGGCTTCACCGCCAGTCACACACTTACACACACGCTTACACACACGCTTACACACACGCTTACACACACGCTTACACACACGCTTAACCAATCATTTGGTTTCTACACAAATGGATTATTGTAATTTCATCAAAATGTTAGACTCAAGCAGAATTATTCAGGAGCTCAGTCAAGCTGAACTACTCACCATGTTCAGATCTGACCACCTTAACACGGAAGGAAAAAAAGACCGACAAATTTCCATTTCTTTTTTTAAACAATTTAATTTATCAATATATAGAGATATTTATCAACAGCTCGGTTTTCATAGAAACGTGAGTGAGACCATTTTGGCGTACAGTACAGATATCCCATGTAAGTACAGTGTTGATAGGTTAACCCCAAATACCCTACACACCCCACAAAACCCTACACACAGGAGGAAGGAATAAAAAGAGAAAATAACATTATTGAAAAATATACACAAACAAGGCACCAATAAATTAAACTCATAATCCTGTCTTTCAACACATAATCTATCATATGGAATTAAATACACCATCAATGCCTACGTCTGCAAGGATTTACTGTTAAGAGACTAATTAAATTATAATAAAAAGAAGAAGAAGAAAAAAAAAACACTTTGGTTGATTAATTTTTAGTTACAATCAAGTAGTAAAGAAATCCAGTGCTTTCACTGTACAAATAAATTCAGATATGATCTACACTCTTTCATCTGCTTCCAGGAGACTAATATAGACATCTTTTTACATAAATGTTTAAAACATTATCAAAAGTTCTGTCATATGAAAAGGTATTTACAAATCTTGATTCCAGCCCAGTGGACAGCCAACCCACGCGCCCACCCACGCCCCGCCCCCCCCTCCCCCTTCCCCCATGTAATCATTTACACAGTGCAGAAGGCTTCTCGAAAAGTTTGTGCAACAAACAGTGTAGAAAATGCTTCTTTTTTTTTTTTAATGTTCTTTTTAAAAAACTTTTTTAGGAACACGTTAAAGAAACGGTTCCCTGAGAGAAAAGATCTGCTTCCTGATACTGTACATCAACATCGAAGAAAGAAAAAAAAAAAAAGAAAAAGAGATGAGTCTGGACATTTGTTCAAGTAGTACACGATCTCGCCGAGGGAAATCAAAATGGAGGTCATTATATTCACAGATCACAAAAGACTGAGGATGAGAGGGAGTCATCGTACAGGCAAGTCAGCAATACTGCTTTGTAGGAGGGATCAGTAGGGGGCGCTCTGCATTCAGTGAGGAAGGAGGAGCCGTACGGTTTCCGTGACAGCTTCCTGGTTGTTCTTCCACTTTGCCTAGGGTGTTTTCCTCATGAGGGAAAAGATAGCCCTTTCAAAAACATCCATTGTGGGATGAGTGAAAAGTGAGGACGGGTTAAATATTGATGTTAATGGTGAGCAATGAGATGTAATGCGATGATATGATATGATATGAAGAGAGAGGAAGGAGCAGCACGGTGCAACCCTGCACTGCACTGCAGGAAGGCAGGGATTACCTTCAGATATGCATAGAGTAAGAAAACAGAAAGCACTAACGTCTACTAGAGGTTGGGGATTAGTCAACATCTAAACATCTTGGTGTAGAACTTAACACAAGCACACAATAAATACGTATTCATCGACCGAATCCCATGTACTCCTTCCACTCTGCGTATCCCTTTAAAAGAAGACGAGCGAGCTCTAATAAACCCAATGATGCCATGATGCGGTAAAGGCTACGTACAAAATGCGCAGAGCTCTCATCTCTAAACAGTAAAAACCACCATAAATCATTAGGTACATATAGAAAAAACACCAGCATGTCAACGAGAAGTAATAAAATTACCCTGTATTGCTTGCGTAAGATTCGTAGAAATCTTAGAAGTACGTCGTTCTAATCGTTAGACATATTGTCCAAAAAACGTATTGGAAGTATGAGTCAGGAAGATTGAGAAGTCCATAATGTTAAAAAAAAAAACCCCCACACCACTGCTTCATTG
The DNA here is from genome assembly GCA_022414735.1 of Noturus placidus. Lineage (NCBI taxonomy): Eukaryota > Metazoa > Chordata > Actinopteri > Siluriformes > Ictaluridae > Noturus > Noturus placidus. The sequence continues at coordinate 61,579 of JAFFST010046544.1, read as the reverse complement.
CTTTCAGTGTTAAAACCTCTGCAGTGCAAACTCAAACTGTTAACATGAAGCACAGCAGAGCGAGTACACAAGCAGGTCTCGTTCGGTATCGTGTATAAAACATTGACCAGTGCAGCGTTTTTCTCTACTGCAAAAGTCTTGTGTAAAAATAGTCTGAAATTCTAGTCTCACATGTGGACTCACAGTTAAGGCAAACGTACAGCACAAAACACGGCTTGATGTAGCCCCAAAATATCTGAAATGAATGTTTACGCTAGCGTACAAGCTCTAGCCTATATCACACTAAGCCACTTCCGCGTCATGAAATCAAACCGCATGATCAAATCTGAATGCCTACCATCACTTCTGATTCAACAGCAGCAGCAAAAGATTCTCAGTTCCAGCAGTTACACCAAGGTTCAAAGCGCATTGTAGTCAAAGTGTGTCATATTTTACACAGTTCTTACTTGGTCCTTCTTACCAAAAAAAAAAGGTCCTTGAGGTTAAATTACACACAAAATAACTAGCAACTGCAATGATAGATAAAATAAAGTTGGGATTCCACAATTAAATGATTAAAGACATTTTATAGAGAAGTACTAACTAGCTAGCCTACTAGCTAGGCTTAGTTTATTACAATCCTGCCAGTTACTCCAATGACAATCCTGCTAGTTACTCCAATGACAATCCTGCTAGTTAGACCAATTACTCTTGCTAGTTACTCCAATGACAATCCTGCTAGTTACTCCAATGACAATCCAGCTAGTTACTCCAATGACAATTCTGCTAGTTACTCCGATTACAATCCTGCTAGTTACTCCAATGACAATCCTGCTAGTTACTCCAATTGCAATCCTGCTAGTTAGTCCAATTACTCCTGCTAGTTACTCCAATTGCAATCCTGCTAGTTACTCCAATGACAATCCTGCTAGTTACTCCAATGACAATCCTGCTAGTTAGTCCAATTACTCCTGCTAGTTACTCCAATTACAATCCTGCTAGTTAGTCCAATTACTCCTGCTAGTTAGACCAATTACTCTTGCTAGTTACTCCAATGACAATCCTGCTAGTTACTCCAATGCAATCCTGCTAGTTACTCCAATGACAATCCTGCTAGTTACTCCAATGACAATTCTGCTAGTTACTCCAATGACAATCCTGCTAGTTACTCCAATGACAATCCTGCTAGTTACTCCAATTGCAATCCTGCTAGTTACTCCAATTGCAATCCTGCTAGTTACTCCAATTGCAATCCTACTAGTTACTCCAATGACAATCCTGCTAGTTACTCCAATGACAATCCTGCTAGTTACTACAATTACTCCTGCTAGTTACTCCAATTACAATCCTGCTAGTTACTCCAATGACAATTCTGCTAGTTACTCCGATTACAATCCTACTAGCTACTCCAATGACAAATCTGCTAGGTACTCCAATGACAATCCTGCTAGTTACTCCAATTACCCCTGCGAGTTACTCCAATGACAATCCAGCTAGTTACTCCAATGACAATTCTGCTAGTTACTCCGATTACAATCCTACTAGCTACACCAATGACAAATCTGCTAGGTACTCCAATGACAATCCTGCTAGTTACTCCAATTACCCCTGCGAGTTACTCCAATGACAATCCAGCTAGTTACTCCAATGACAATTCTGCTAGTTACTCCGATTACAATCCTACTAGCTACACCAATGACAAATCTGCTAGGTACTCCAATGACAATCCTGCTAGTTACTCCAATTACCCCTGCGAGTTACTCCAATGACAATTCTGCTAGTTACTCCGATTACAATCCTGCTAGTTACTCAGATGACAATCCTGCTAGTTACTCCAATGTCAATCCTGCTAGTTACTCCAATGACAATCCTGCTAGTTACTCCAATGTCAATCCTGCTAGTTACTCCAATGACAATCCTGCTAGTTACTCCAATGTAAATCCTGCTAGTTACTCCAATGACTCCTGCTAGTTACTCCAATGAGAATCCTGCTAGTTACTCCAATTACCCCTGCGAGTTACTCCAATGTCAATCCTGCTAGTTACTCAGATGACAATCCTGCTAGTTACTCCAATGTCAATCCTGCTAGTTACTCCAATGAGAATCCTGCTAGTTACTCCAATGAGAATCCTGCTAGTTACTCCAATGACAATCCTGCTAGTTACTCCAATGAGAATCCTGCTAGTTACTCCAATTACAATACTGCTAGTTACTCCAATTACTCCTGCTAGTTACTGAATCTAGCTTATTTTAGTTTATTTATGTTTACTACAACTGCCTCTTTTTGCTAGTCAGGTTATTGAAAAGCAGCTGGTTAGATTTAGAAAATAATGGTTACACTTTTTCTTAATGTTTAACAAATAAAATGTAAATTATTTCAAAATAAAGGAAGTAAGATAGCTGAAAGATGTCAAGTGATATTCATGTAAGAAGTAATTTTCCGATAGTAGAACAGTATCTATCAGTCTGCACAGGATTTTGTAGAGGTTTATTGTGATTGTTGCGGCCAAAAACGCTGGATTTTGGTGCGACTTTTTCATTTTTTTTAATTTGCGATGCAAGTTGCAGAGTTTTTGTGCTTTTATTGCGGAAATCTACTTGCATTGGTGAAATTGCAATCGAAATTTTTTTTACAGTGATGTTTTTTGGTAAATGAGACTTTTTCGCTGTACTCATGATGGATTACTATGTTTCAGGTTTATACTGTCTAGCAAAAAAAAAAAATCCTCTTGTAATGAAACCTAGATCATCTCCTGGCCTCATGATGTTTTTTTTTTTTTTTAATTATTCATGCTCTTTTTGTCTTACATCTCTGACGTCAAAAAGTGTTATACAAAAATAAAACTGAATTGAATATAGAACTATTTCTGTACTCGGATCTCTTGACTACAGGGCTTTATTACATTTAAGCCTGGGTCATACAGGGATGAGTGTTACAGAAATAAACGAGTGCTCATTAACCTTGTAGTCTTGTAGTGCAGGAAGCCCACGCGCTCAGATCAACTCGACAGTTTCTTCTGTCATGTCAAACAACACGCTCATGAAAAGTTTCGCTCACATAATAATGCTTTCTTTACCGACATTCGTATCATTTTCATTTTGTGCTGGAAAACTAATGTTCGGGAATCTAAATTGTTTTTGTCCTGACTCGGTAATGTAGAAACCATAAAATAAAAATCTATAACAATGTTTGTACTAAACAAATAAAAAATAGGATGCCTAAAACTTTTGCACAGTACTGTGTATGTTTACTCACTGGACGTTATGAAGAACCTAATCCATGACAGATTCTCAGTTCAGAGCTGGCTAACTAGCTAACTTTCCCCTGACCTACACTACTCTGTTAATGTTTCTGCTATCAATCACACAAAAAGAGCACAAAAAATATGTCCTATCCAACAATGGTAAATAACATACACTCTGAGAAAAAGCCTTTCCTCATCACTGGAGTGGTATCTTTAAGGGTTTAGTATGTAGGTCTGTCTTTTACCTAAAAAAGTGCATGTAGTGCACCTTCAATGACTGAATCCATGAAAGACAGTGAAAGAGTGCTGTAGGAACCGTGAATTTCATTAACTGCAAATACAGCTGCAACTATAATAATAATAATAATAATAATACTAATAATAATAATAATAATAATAATAATAATAATAATAATAATAAAGAAAACAAATAAATAATAAACAAACTTTAAACTTAGTAGTTTTGGAGTGTGTATGTCGTAGATAGAATGAAGCAATATTGCAATCGCTGATATTCAGAATAACCACACTCTTGCTTCTGAGATATCACTTTTATGCAGTTATATATAAAATATATAACATATATAACAGTTCCATTAATAAGTAATAAATATTGAGTGACATTTCAGACAGAATATAGCCAAACGTTATGTTTATTTTTGCTCCGCTAGTGGAACTAGATCCTGAAGAAGCCACCCTCCCTTTATAGCATGTTAACAAGGTCCCAGCTAGCGCATACGGATTTGTACATTCCTGTTAAAGGTGCTTCTGTCTGCACTCCTTCTTCCTTTTCATCTTCATATTGTAAATCAAAACTTACATTCGTTAAAAAATGTATTGTTTGCCATGATGATGTCGCTAACACTACTGGAGGGACCGTTTTGAACTAGGAAGTGGAATTTTATGTGGTGTGATACACGCAATGTCTTCAGACAGAACACCTCACCATATCAACGACTATATCATTTTCTTTGTTATGCAACAAGATGCTTTGAATCTGTTTATCATTAGGCTTGGATTATAGAATCAAGTCATACAAGTCCCTGCGAATGAGCTGTTACAGGAATGCTAACGTATTACAACGAGCACACTTAGATAAACCTATTATTTATGATACAGTCGCTTGTGTATCATTAATCTGTGATGATAGAAATTCCAGCACCCCCCATGTAAAACACCTTCCCGTGCCTCTGCGACTGAGGGAACCACTCCAGCGACAAGAAACACTAAATGATCTGAGAGTGTACGCCAAATTGTAGAGCAGAAGAAAGCCCAGGAGCAGTCTACGTTCGTCAGCATACGCTGATGACGATGAGACTGGGAAGAGCTCAGGAGCGACAGGCTTTGGGTCATGGAAGCTCTGTTGCTGGTGCTCTAAAGACACATGTTCACAATTTCAACCTCAAATCCTAAAATCCTTAAAACTCTTTCTGAATCCTTCATGTAGGGAAGACATCTAAATACAGCTGATGTTGTGCTAGAAGACTGCTGCAAGGAATAACATGACCATTTATCTCTTATTGACTGGGGTTTGTTTGACTTCCTTTCTTATTTCATCTAAAACCTGCCTGCAGACATCGCATAATATACTGTAGTGCTGCATCAGAAATTTACAGTGTGTGTGTGTGTGTGTGCGTGTGTGTGTGTGTGTGCTCCACAAAAAGTCTTCATCATAAAATAGTCCAGTGCTAACAAAGCAGATTAGTCACAGTCACCCCTGTCTCCTGTGCTAAAGCACGTGTGCATACACACACACACACACACACACACACACTCTCCTGCTCCCACACCCCACACACTTTGCAAGTTTACACTAGCAATGAAATGACTCGGTATCTACTTAATGAAGCAGAGTTTTGTAAAGTTGGTCATCATTAAAGGGGAATAATTACTAGTGCTGGAGATGCAGTAATAAAGAACAGAGCTAGAAGACGTACAGGTTAGTGTTAGTCTCTAATCAGTGAGAAGAGCTGCACAGCCTCTAAAGGACATAGCACTCACACCACAGAGAGCGCGCGTGTGTGTGTGTGTGTGTGTGTGTGTGTGTGTCCGTGTCCTGCTCTCTCTGTGCAGTGCTGCAGTCTCCCCACCAGACCGAGGGTCCCAAACAAGTAGATAGGTGGACACAGGGATGGAGGGAGGGAGGGGAGGAGAAAACAACCTCAGGGTAATCCGTCATCGTCCACACTGAGCGCCACGCGCTGCACAGAGCACATAAAAAAACAAACAGAAAACACAGTTACATACACTGCTGGAGGGGAGGAGGGAAGGAAGGAAGAAAGGAAAGAGAGGAAGAAAGAATTGACACACAAGCATACAAAAAGAAATAAATTATGGTGGACAGAAAGAGAAAGAGCTAATTAAATAGATAATTACACAAAAACAAACAAACAAAGAAACAAATAAATAAATGAAGTAATTAAATAGATGATTATACAAACATACAAACAAACAAGTAATAATGGTAGATAGAAGGAACACAACTAATTAAATAGATAATTACACAAAAACAAATGAACAAAGAAACAAATAAACACATAAATAAATAAATAAATAAATAAATAAATAAATAAATAATAGACGGAAACAAAGAAAGACAGAGACTAAACAAAAACAAATAAGATAGTCAGAGAATAGAAGAAAGTTTTTATGTATATATATATATATATATATATATATATAGAGAGAGAGAGAGAGAGAGAGAGAGAGAGACAGAGAGTGCGTGAGAGAGTGTATGTATGAGAGAGAGTATGTGTGTGTGTGAGTGAGTGTATGTGAGAGAGAGTGTGTATGTATGTGTGTGTGAGTGTGTGTGAGAGAGAGAGAGTATGAGAGAGAGTGTGTTTGTGAGTGTGTGAGAGAGAGAGTGTGTGTGTGTGTGTGAGAGAGAGAGAGTGAGAGAGTGTGTGTATGAGAGAGAGACAGATAGAGAGAGTGAGAGTGAGTGTGTGAGAGAGAGTGAGAGAGAGAGTGTGAGAGAGAGAGAGAGAGAGAAAGAGTGAGTAAGAGAGAGAGAGTAAAAGTGAGAGAGAGAGTGAGAGAGAGTGAAAGAGAGAGAGAGTGAAAGTGAGAGAGAGTGAGTGAGCGAGAGAGAGTGAGAGCGAGAATGAGAGAGTGAGGGAGAGAGAGAGAGAGAGTGAGTGAGCGAGAGAGAGTAAAAGTGAGAGAGAGAGTGAGAGAGTGAAAGTGAGAGAGAGAGTGAAAGTGAGAGAGAGTGAGAGAGTGAGTGAGCGAGAGAGAGTGAGAGAGTGGGAGAGACAGTGAGAGAGAGTGAGAGAGACAGTGTGAGAGAAAGTGAGAGAGTGGGAGAGAGAGTGAGAGAGAGAATGAGAGAGACAGTAAGAGAGAGAGAGTGAGAGAGTGAGAGAGACAGTGAGAGAGTGAGAGAGAGTGAGAGAGACAGTGAGAGAGTGAGAGAGACAGTGAGAGAGAGAGAGACAGTGAGAGAGACAGTGTGAGAGAGAGAGTGAGAGAGTGAGAGACAGTGAGAGAATGAGAGAGACAGTGAGGGAGAGAGAGAGAGACAGTGAGAGAGACAGTGAGAGAGAGAGAGTGAGAGAGAGAGACTGCATTAGCAGGTGATCAGCCTGACATCTCATGTCTATTTGCTCTGTTCTTCAGTTGAAAAATTGGGAATGAGAGAGTGACGCTGCTTAAATCCACACACAGTTAAATCCACACACAGAGATGTACACAAAGACACTGGAGAACATCACATGTGACTCCTCTAAAAGATTGTCCCATCATTTAAAGTGCTAATTACTCGTCCCTAACTCAGTAGTGAAGAAATAATACAACTCAAGGGCACTGCGTGGTCACTACTTCCTAGTTATTAAACCTCACACAATCGTGAGTTTCCACAGCAGGAACCTACTCAGGAACCTTCAAACGCTTCTGGAATGCAGCTTCTGTGGCTGCATTCCACTGCAAAAACCCGAGCCGACATGAGTGCATTCTGTACTGAACTTCTCTGATTAGTTAAACACAGAAAGCCATTCTTTAGGCCTTTTTAAATATCTGTTTATCTGCATGAGGAATTCCACTATTTTATTCTGCTATTGTATTCACTTGGATTGGAGAACAAATCAGGTGATTAATGGCGATCTTAGTGTGGGGTGAATTTGAAGGGAATGCTAATATTAGTTAGCATACTTTTTGCAGCTGTGATCTTAAGAAAATAACAAGGCATAGGTCTGGTGTGACATATTTCATTATTAATAAAACAGCAACAACCCTGACAACAGATCTGTTTTGATTTCTATTAGCTCATGCTTTTTCATGGTTCACCTGAATGAACTCGACACAACGCGAAATGAATCACTACAGGACGCCGATTCCTTTTTCTCACCCCCTGTTTTTTCTCGCCATTTGAAGGAATCAGCATATTTGTTTGGACCACCGCTTAAGGCTTCGGTCCTGCAGCACGAAAAACATTTATACAACTAAACAAAACCACAAAATGACCTTTTCTCATTCAGTAACGCTGTAGTTCCTCAGAAGGTTCCAGAACCTCAGTGGAAACATATAATATAATCCAACACTGAACCTGAATGCGATGCCTCTATGGATGCTCATGGACACATCAGCTCACTTCTACCAAACATTATATGGAACAAAACGTACGTGGTGAATTTGGAATTGAAAATATCACGATGGATACGTGGTAGATGAAGTATGGGTTGTGTGAAAACGTGAGAGTGTGTACATTTAGTACTGCAGCATCGTCTCCTCTAATAGCAGGGCATACCTCGCTTGGCCCTAATCTCGTCTAACTCGCAGTGAAGCGCTTTTCTGTCTTCACTTTGTGCTGGCCAGCATGGGCGCCCCCGAGTACCAGTGAGCGGCCGGGTCAGGGATGCCGCCCGCTAAAGGGAGAGCTAAGAACGGCTGCCTGACGCTTCCACTCACGGCTGGGTAGATGTGGCCGATCTGTTCGGTGTGGCCGATGTGGATCTCGTCGTCATCTTCCTCGGTGGTCTTGCGGTACACTGGGTTGTCGAAGTTCATGCTCTTGGTGTTGCGCCGCCTCCAGTTGCGCCAGACCAGGTAGCCTCCGGTGCACGCCAGGGTGAGGACCACTGTGGCAAGGATAGGAACTGCATGCGTTTAACACACAGCCGACACACGGCGAGGGCGTTAACACAGCCAGAGGACACGGGCCAGCACTTCATCACACACATACACAGAACAGAGCAACAACAGCTGGGCACATCTGGCTCAAACTGTTGGGCTTAAAATGCTGCATGGGTGAAGATACTTAAATACTTAAAGCGATTAAAAAACGATCGACTTAGCAGTGGAGTTATTGAAACTAGAGATAGAACTAAAGATTTTTTAATGTAATTTTGTAGTAAACAAAAAGATAATCAATTAAGCTATATATAAATTTAACAGTCTAATGAAGAATGATCTTACTTCATAGGGCAATAATCTAATGATGGATAGCCCCATGTGGAAAGCATTATCATACACAAAAATAATAGATCATTTTCCTTTTCAAGGTCACGGGGAACCTGGAGCCCATCCTAGGGAGCATCAGGCAGAAGGCGGGGTACACACTGGACAGGGTGCCAGTCCGTCGCAGGGCACAATCACATACACACTCACACACCCATTCATACACTACGGACACTTTAGACACGCCAATCAGCCTAACATGCATGTCTTTGGACTGGGGGAGGAAACCGGAGTACCCGGAGGAAACCCCCAACACACGGGGAGAACATGCAAACTCCACACACACATGGCCCTGGTGGGACTCGAACCCCCGACCCTGGAGGTGTGAGACGGACGTGCTAACCACTAAGCCACCGTACACGCCCTATTGTTATTATTATTATTATTATTATTATTATTCTTGTTTTCTCGTAATCAGAACTGCATTTTCTTGCGATCTCGACACAAGTTGTTTTCTCATGATCTCGACTTGATCTCATGTTTTCTCAGGATGTCGTTTTGTCATGAGAAAATCTCACGAATGGGACTGCTGTTGATAAAGTTGCACGTTGACGTCTTCGCCATCATGTATAAATGTAAAAATTGCCCGCTGTAGAGACGAACTTTATCCACGCATTAAGAGTGAGGGGGGTTCACCTTCTCAAGTGCCAGACACTAAACTGGAGGTCGTCAATCACTGACAGACCTAGAGCTACATCAGCGTGAGTGAGTCCCAGATCAAAGTAAAAAAAAAAACCTAATTTGTTCATCCTTGTAGCAGTGAGATTGAGCTAAGCTTTTGCTGCCACCAGTCGTGATCACAAAAAAAAAAAACAACTTTTGTTATGACGAGATTATGAGAAAACAATGGTAGGCGAGTATGTGAACAATGCTGCTTTTGTGTTGCTTCTCCACACTAAAACTCATGTGTCAATTGGATATATTGAATTATAACCAGCAGTAATGGTAAATAAATGGTAAATTTATTTACCATTACTGATGGTTATATAGCGCTTTTAACCAAAGCGCTTTACACTGTGTCTCATTCACCCATTCACACACACACTCACACACCAATTGTAGCAGAGCTGCCATGCAAGGTGCTAACTTAGGGGTCAGTGTCTTACCCAAGGACACTTCGGTGTGGAGTCATCATGGCCGGGAATCGAACCGCCAACCCTACGATTAGTGGACAACCCGCACTACCGACTGCTACTTATTATTAGGATGTCAGCATTTGGATACGATTATGAGCCCATACAGCAAATGCCCAAAGAGTTTGGAACAAAAACAGTGTATCAGAGGCAGTGGTGCCACACAGACATGCACATTCACTAGGGCTTTGTCGAGCAGACAAGGAATGCAACCATATCTATAATGAACTATAAACACATTCATAAGACATTACACACATTGTTATAATAATTATTGAAAATGCATGACACTTTCTGCTATTATTATTATTATTATTATTATTATTATGCTTTATTAATACGCTGGCTTTTTTCTTTGTATAATTTGTATAATTCACATTTCTAAAAAGCCCAAACCCACACAACTGTATACAGTTTGAGCACTAAATTATTTATGTTTTCTAAAGTCTCTAATACTTTTTTAACAGACTATTTCCTGATGTCATGCATGACATGCACTATGTAAACTGGGACTGAATCTCTGGGACTCTGAATCTCTGAACGCCGTTAGCATTCGTCATGCCTTATAAATAATTCATAAGGCATACTAAATCTTGCAATAAAGTGTAATCCATTTTCATTCATAAATGAATCCTGTGTATGATGCTTTTATATGAATATATTGTACAGGTTTTCATAGTTCATAATAGATGTCTTATAAAGGCTTAAGTGAACCATTTATAATGCGTCATTAGAGTATACACATGCCATATACAGTCTTAGAGTGATTTATTATAAATGGATACTTGAACTATCACCAGATCGTGCAACTCGCACAGAAACGCATGCAGAGGGAAGCGTAGTGCTCGAGTAAGTGTGAAGTCTTACCTATAGGGATGACGACACCCAGAACTGCCACGGTGATGTTGTTCCCTAGGAAGAAGTGACCACCCGCAGCTGTAAGCAGAGACAGAGAGTGTATGTGCGAGAGTGTGTGAGTCAGGGGGTGGCATGATAAGAGTTATTTTACTATTTGCTAATTCAGCAGAAAGACTATAAGTTCATACAAAAGGCACATGGTCTCACATCGTCATACAGTGATTGAAAGTTTGTGACCCCTTTCAAGTTTTCTCTATTTCTACATAAATATGACCTAAAACATCCTCAGATTTTCACACAAGTCCTAAAAGTAGACAACAAGAACCCGATTCAACAAATGATATAAAAAATATTATACCTGGCTATTTATTTATTGAGGAAAATGATCCAAGTAGAGCACGTGAGTGGTAAGAGCAGGTCATGTGATCAACATGTATACGCTGTAACAGCTTTATCAATTATATAGGTGTACAGTAATGTACACATTTTGTCAGCCATCCTCTAACCCCACCAACATAGGACCACGTATTATTTAGGAGGTGGATCATCTGCTCCTACTGTCCACTTTAAATTGTTAATTGTTCTCTTTTCTTCACTTACATACTTTATCCTCCTCCTAAACATAATCAGGTGCTGAAATAAACCCAATCTCAATCTCGCAATTAGAGCATTTAGCTAAAGCGCTAATTAGTCAGGTAATAAAGCCTGAGCCCAGAGATTTAGGAGAACCAGAGGGGATGATATGAGCATGCAGATAGAGTCTGGTAGTCTTTCTGGAATGTGCTCAGCATATCAAAAAGATGATTGAGTAAAAGATACAGCGACATTAAAGGCATGAGAGAAATTACTTGAAGGACACTCAGAACGACGCACTCTTGCTAATCTTCACTGCGATGAGAACTGATTGCGGAGAGCTGCACTAGAACAGGCACTGGGGCACATGCAATTTTCAACTTAATAAATGTGTTATGGACAAATGAAAAAAAAAAAAAACAACAACAACAATTAGAAAATGAGGATCTTGTATGCGCTTTGTATGTGGCCTGACACAAATTGGAGTTACGGTTATTACCCGAAGTTGATTCCTTTCCAATAATATAATGCTTCAAAGTGTTTTATACTTCTTATACCACAACAATTGGCCAGCGCAAAAATTTTTCTCAATTAAATAATAACACATCATACTTTTGATTGAGTTTATAGTTATATGTAGTACTGTGGAGAATTCGTGAAACAAGTTATTATTTGCAGCAATAAACAGTAGGCTCATCCCCAAGTCATTCCCCCCCCTCCTCTCTCTCTCTCTCTCTCTCTCTCTTTTTTTGTACAGGTAACAGTATATACATTTTTACAGAGTTTTATTTAAAAACTGACATGAACGTGCTACACACCTTCAATATCAAATATAAAACCAACTTCACAGCAATAAGATTAAGTCATAAACTTGAGATACAGCGACATTTTAATAATATGACGGTTTCATCCATCTATTTTCTGTACCGCTTATCCTATACAGAGTCGCGAGGAGCCTGGAGCCTAACCCAGGGAACTCAAAACATAAGACGGGAGATACCCTGGAAGGGGTGCCAACCCATCACAGGGAACAATTGCATACACATTCACACACTGTGGACAATTTGGAATCGCCAAACAGCCTGCGATTCATGTCTTTGGATTTGGGGAGGAAACCAGAGTACCCGGAGGAAGCCCCTGAAGCACAGGGAGAACATGGTAAATGGTCTGCACTTATATAGCGTTTTTTTAACCTTAGCGGTTCCAAAGCGCTTTACACTCAGTCTTATTCACCCATTCACACACACATACACACACACACACCCGCACACACCAATGGTAGCAAAGCTGCCATGCAAGACGCTAATTTGCTATCAAGAACAACTTGAGGTTCAGTGTCTTGCCCAAGGACACTTCGGCATGTGGAATCATGTGGAATGATGTGGAGTGATGTGGAGTCAGGAGGAGTCATAAGAAGTCAGGTGGAGTGATGTGGAGTCATGTGGAGTCATGTGGAGTCAGGTGGAGTCAGATCGAGTGATGTGGAGTCATGTGGGCCAGGAATCGAACCGCCAACCCTACGATTAATGGACAACCCGCTCTACCACCTGAGCCACAGCCACCCAAACATGACAACGCACAAACATGCCAACGCTGGTCACACAGGGCGGAGGTGGGATTCGAACCCTTAACCCCGGAGGTGAGAGGCAAACGTGCTAATCATTAGCAATCATTCTTTCCAAAGAGGCTTACAAACACCCCAAGTTGCATATTCATTAAAGCAAACATGCAAAAACAGACATGCTGTGTTATTTTACTCAGATGAAAGTTGTAACCCTGTTACTAAAGCAGCACCTCAGTCTGGATATAACGGAACATTTTGAACAGATCTGAACTGAGTTCAGAACTGCTAGTTGCACGGTTTATTTCCATGGAGCCACATCTTACTCTCTCTCTGCTGTGCTCTATCAGGTTGCTCGCTGTCCTAACAGATTCTTTCTCTTCTGGTTTTTCTCTGAATGACATTAGGGGAAAACTGCATTACAGCATCTCTCATGACTGCTCAGAGTCATTAGGAAACGGGGCGAAAAGACAAGAGAGTAAGTTGGCAGGCAATTCTAAAGCATTCATCATCTAGCTCAGAGTTACAATTCAGTTCCCCTGTAAAGGGGCATTCAGCAGCCCGGTTATATTACATTTAGAAGGTAATAAAATATCCAGTTGGCTCTATTTCTGGTTAGACTGGAAGGCTGGCTATCTCAATCTTTAGCTGAGGGGCTAAAAATATGTCTGGAACAGTAATGTGCTTAGTGGAGCTGTGAAAATGTGCAAACAGTACACAGTTTTCATCAGACTTTATGTGACATCACTTTGATAAAGACTAAAATAACACACAAAAAATCCATTTTTGTAGTGTCCATCTATGCACACTACATGTTCGTCAATTTGTGGGTAGTATACGAAACGCAGACTTAACCTTTTAACTAGGTTGCACTGATTAATGCATTTTATCTAACAAGGTTTTGAGTCATTTTCAATAACAGCTCTCTGTAAGAACAGGGATCTTGAATGGCAGGGGAAAAAAAAAGAAAATATTTCTGTAAGTAGACATTTCTATAGCATTTTGGAAGGAGTCTCCAGTGTCAGGGCTTTGTAACAGGCAAGGTAAAGCTTTCCCTTTAAGTTTTCCACCATGGGAAAATGAAAGATGTAACAAGTGAAAATGAGTGAAAGTCCGATGGACATTCTGTAACATTAAATAAGCGTATAAACAGTGTTACAACACTAGGGGTCATGATCCTTTTGGTAATGACCGGCTGCTCTCCTCTCTTACAGTGTGTGTGTTTGTGTGCCTTCTCTTAGAGTTACAGGCTGACATGAGGATTGGCTACTAGTAGGAGGAGCTGTCACTAAGAAAAAGGCCATTACAGGAAGTAGCCGGTGCTTTGGACTTTCTTGATGGTTTCTGTTGCATTCCATGTTCCCAGACTTGGCAAGTTTAGGACAGGCCGGGCTAGACCTGATCACCTGCACTTCAGCCGGTAGAGTATTTTGTCTAGCTCATGACTGATCCTACTGTTTTGTGTCTGGTCTTATGTAGCAATAACTGAAGATAGGAGTAAGGTGAAATGGTAAAACAACCGAAGAAATCTTGTATGTCATTGACTACGTTTACATGGACAGCAGTAATCTAATTATTGACCTTACTCTGATTAAGATAATAATGTGATTAAGATGTTTACATGAGTCGCTTTTAGAATACTCCTGTCATGTTCCCGTTTTACATGTTATAGATCATAATTAGATTAACAGCCCGCGTCATTACATCACCACGTCATGCCGTCCGACGTCCCTCCATCATTGTTTCTTAATAAAAGTATGGTTTTAATCGGGTTAAGAGTGGATTACTAGCTGCGTTTACATGGACAACAATAATCCACTCTTAACCCGATTAAGACGATACTTTAAGAAACTACCATGTAAACAGCAATTTTTACTTACCTTAATATAATTAAGGTCATAATCTAATTAAGCTCTAATCGAAGTAAGACAGGTGGAGTACTCCTGTTTTAGTCATATTATGGACGTGTATTACAGACATGTAAACACCTTAATCACATTATGAACGTCGTGTGAGAGTTTTCACTGCATATTGCGACAGGACACGATCACACACGGCAGGGCTTTTTACAGCGAACAAGAGACTTCGGCCGCGTCCCAAACCACATACTTCCCTACTATAGGCCTGTAGTGGGGAAAAATACATGTATCTCGGCTACTATATAGACAGTAAGTACGCGGTTTGAGACGCAGCCCACGGCTTCAAGCAGTCGTCTATTAGCACGTACAGCATGACAAATAATTAACTGCACTTAAAGCGTTTGTAAATTTTTTTTTTATAAAAACACCTAAAACTGTATACAGTACCATAACGACGACGAACTGTATGTTGATACGTGAAATTCTGGAGGGACGTCTGATGGCGTGGCGCGGTGATGTAATGACGTGGGCTGTTAATCTAATTATGATCTATAACATGTAAAACGGGAACATGACAGGAGTATTCTAAAAGCGACTCATGTAAACATCTTAATCACATTATTTTATTGCTGTATAAATCCATTGTTGACAGATTCTACAAGGCACTGCATAAGACATGCGACATACTCCTGCATCTTAATCCCACTGAGTGAGGCAGTTGTTGTTATGGGTGCTGGCGTTATTGTAGCCGGACAGGCCTACTTATTGCAGCGTGCAGAGGGATGAGAGGGAAGAGGAGAGAACAGGGCCTTGGGCAATGTTCATCAGTCAAGCCTGGCTGCATCTCTCCTTCACTGCCTGCTCTAATTCAGCAGAGAATGAGCGCTGCTACCCAGGGCTAGGACCACAGCGTAATCCATCACTCTCAAGTGGCCTGCTGCTGCACAGCAAGCAAATTCTCCCACACACATTAAGTTTCACATGCCGAACAGTACTTCTGCTGTGGGGAAGACAGCGTGTTCATGAGCTTGATCTCATTTCCATATCCAATGTACTACAGAAGTCAAGGGTTTGTCAAACTTGAGGCACGGAAAATGAGGGCAGATGAAGTCGTCTGAGCAGGCTGAGAGGCGGACCAAACAAAGGCAGACTGACAGGAACACATGTACCAACGTATTTGATCTTACAAGCACCATCTGTCATGTGTTGCTCATGCTCTGTTTAGGTCGTGCTGCTGCACCGAGAAGAAAATATTCAAGTGCATTGGTGGGGTTCTCCAGTTTCCTCCCACCTGCCAAAAACATGCTGGTATGTGAATTGGCAACTCTAAATTGCCACTAGGTGTGAATAAGAGCTCCAGGCACTGTTCCTGGGAGAGGCTCCAGATCTCCATCACCCCGTATGACAAACTTTTTAACTCAGAAATGGACGTCCATGTGCTTATCTCAGGGTTGAGCTGATTTGATACTCTGCCCATGTCACTCTGGTCCAATGAAATTATCTTCCAAATATTGCTGAATGACAATATCTCTATTACAAACTAATGGGAAAACGCTACTCTGCATGGTTCCCGACCAGGAACGCACTGCTATTACAGCATGAAAAACAGCAGCCATTGCTGGAATTTTAAATCACAGCAATTATGGGAATTATTAAAATATGATAGTGGTCATTTTAAAATTCGCTCAGTGGTTAAGACGTTACTCACGGGTTACTCACGGCTACTGATGAGTTCAAAACCCCAGTACCGTTTGGTTCTTGAGCAAGGCCCTTAACCCTCAACTGCTCAGGTGGATAAACGAGATAAATGTACGTCGCTCTGGTTAATGGAGTCTACCAAATTCCATACATGTAAATATTTTAACAAAAGAATGTTTGGAAAAGAATTGTTTTAAAATATAACTAAACAGCATCCCTATATATCAGTGAAATTTAATGTCACTCTTATTTCAAAACTATATATTTTAAAATGAAATATGCCGCAGTAATAATACATCATTTTAAATACGCCCAGAACAGACTATATCATTGGAGCCAAAATGATGCATTCACTAAATCTACAAACAAACAAACAAACAAACAAACGCTAAATGTTACACTATCCCCATAGATTGAAACCCAACCTCACCTTATCCACACTACACCTCATTTTGGGGCGGCTGTGGCTCAGTTGGTAGAGCGGGTTGTCCACTAATCCACCAACCGTGGGGTTGGCGGTTCGAATCCCGGCCCACATGACTCCATAAAACGAAGTGTCCTTGGGAAAGACACTGAACCCCAAGTTGCCCCGGATGACAAGTTAGCACCTTGCACGGCAGCTCTGCTACAATTAGTGTGTGTGTGTGTGTGTGTGTGTGAATGGGTGAATGAGGCACAGTGTAAAACGCTTTGGATAATAGCGCTATATAAGTGCAGACCATTGACCATATTTTCATGCAGGCTGCCAATACTTCTGGAGCTGTACTTGTTGCTGTGTTAATGTATACAGTTATAAAAGTACTGACCTGTCACATACTGACTCATGCACACACACACACACACACACTGAAGTCACTCACCGCGGTGTGAGAGGTTACTGTCCCCGCTGTTTGATTTGTCTTTTTGAGAGACAGTGGTCGATCTGGGGGTTTGACGGCTGTCTGTTGCGTTCTGGGTGGAGACGGGATGTTGCCATGGTGGTGCGGTGCTGCTCTGAGTGCTGCTTGTTGTGGGAGATTGTGATGGAGTTGAATGCACAGTGGTGGAAGGTGGTCTGGTTAACAGAGATAAAGCTGTGGTGCTGTGTGTGGTAGAAGGAGCAGGCGTGCTTGAAGCAGTTGGCGCACTTGGAGTAGATGCCGTTGTACTGGTGGTAGTGGTCAAAGTTGGAGTGGTTGATACAGGTGCAGAAGGCTCTGTTTTTGATGACGTAGAAGGTGTAGTCGTTGTAATCTTGGGCTTTGGTACTGTATTGGGAGAGAGAGAGAGAGAGAGAGAGAGAGAGAGAGAGAGAGAGAGAGAAAGTGAAGGCCGAGATCGAAGGCACGGTGCATTAACTAAAACCGTCAGAGTAAGTCATGGTAACATCGATGTTCCTACAACAATGTCAAATATGGTGGGGTTTATTGATGATTTGGAGCACGACATTAAAATGTAACTATAACTGGTTAAAAAGCATGAAGTGTCATTCGTTAATAAATTAAATCTGGCAATTGTCAGCAAATTGCTGTGGTACAAGAGAAATAAAACACTTCAGGGCATACTATTAATGGGAAATAACTCACTTCTGGTGAAGTGAAGGCCACATCACCACAGACAACCCTATCATTGATTATTGTCTTAAAACAGCACACCCTGTCATGCTTTACTCATTACGCAACATAACAAGATATAACATTATTCACATCATGCATCTAGGTTCCATCATTCGGTGTGGTTTATTGAGCAGCCATGACTTAAGGTCTTACCTGCGACACAGCGGCGCATGTCTGGGCCGAGCTCAGCGTCGTCAGGACAGGCGCACGTGTATCTGGGCGAGTGCTCTGTGATCTGCGGAGCTCTCAGACACAGGTACTCACAGCCTCCATTGGGCAAACTCCCCATATTACAGCTGTCTGGAGCTGAGAGAGAAAAGTGCAAGTCATGAACTGAAGTGCATTAGCCGAGGGAACTCTGTTGAGGAGTGTGTGTGTGTGTGTGTGTTAAACATCATCATTACTGGGCAGGGGTCTGTGGAAAAACGCAAGGGCTACTGTTAACATAAAACTGTGATTAAAGTCTGGCGCTGGCACTAGTGCAGCAACACAGTTCAGCCAATAATGTCCTCGGCAATCTGTCTGAGAGAGGAATGACCCTGATTAAATACGTCGACAACAAACGCGCTTTCATCCGTGCACATGGATTTGGTGGAGTTGGACTGCTTTCAAAGTGGTAATAAAGAGTTGGTGTGTGTGCGAGAGAGAGATTTCAGAATCCCCCAAAATACCCAGAATCCCCAAGTGCAATAAAAGTGGTTTCATACAATACCAGTCCCTGCAGGATTTTGCGATATTACGACCGCAGAAATGAAAGCCAAATCGGGCAAACGCTGCAATATTAGGAGGAGCTTACAATTTTTCAAAGCCACTGCAGATTTGGGCCGAGACATGTCATGTGACGTCGTCACAACGCGCATTCAGCCAAAGCCGTCTTTGATTCACGTGCGTTGAACATGAGTACAGCTAAAGGTCTCATTTACCAACAAACATCACTGTGATAGACCGTGCAAAACTATTCTGTGCGATTGCAATTTTGGCAATTCAAGTAGTATTCCGAAAAAAAAAAAAACCTCTGCAAGTTGCATCGTAAATTTTCAAAAAAAAAAAAGCCGTAGCAAAATCAAGAATTTTTGGATGCAAAAATCACAAAAAAAACTCCATGAAATCCTGTACGGACTGCTATACACACATCAGTGTTCGCTTTGCATGTAATCCAATGGGAACTGGCGGCGAACTAAAAGGAAAGTGTCAGGACAAAAAAAATTGCCCTCATAATAATTTTATGACATGCCGAATCAAAAATATTTCTTTGGCAGAATCCCAACTAAAATAATAACGTGGCTATATTTGAAAAACTTTTTTTTTTGCCCCTGGAACTTGATTGGTAGCATTTTCTACCCAATAATCCAGAATCCACAAAATGTTCTGACAAGTATCTACTAAAAAATAAATAAATAAATAAACCCCAAAAGCTCCATATTTCCATCGTGTCTGTGCATGATTCAATGAGATTTTATATATATATATATATATATATATATATATATATATATATGATGTGCAGTAATCTGCCATATGCAACAGTGTTATCCCCACAGCAGGGACTTTATAGCAAGAAGAATTTTAATGAGGAGTAGAAATCAATGCCAACTTTGTCAAACCCTGGTTGCCTCCACCACCAATAAGACTAGTCCTTTTTGTTACTAATTTATATGCACGAAATATCCTTAAAACGTATTTTAATCAGGAAGGACTCTATTTAAGAAAGAATATTTCAGACATTTGACCTTGTTGTGACCTTCATCCTGTGTGGATCAATTCCAAAATCGAATCAGTTCATCTTCTGGTTACAATGATACAACATTCAACCACTCGTTCTCGAGATATCACACGCACGAGAATTTCAGATGGGTGCACAGATGAAAATATAGTGCCCCCTATTGGCATAAAAACTAAAACTAGAGTAAAATTGACATATCATGAACTACAACTAATTAAAAATACAACAAAGTATAAATTAGAAATATTGCTTTTGAATGCAACCAGAATAATAGTAAAATACTTCGCGATGAAGAAACATTTCCACAACTTTCAACATGTTACCATGACTAAAACTAACATATAAGCTAAAATATATGTATAAAAACTAGATATGGCACAGATCTGATACGCAGGACTGGAGTCGAGCTGATGCCAGATGAAACTGGATTTGTAAAAGATGGAATTGTTTACATATAAACAGACTTGCTTGTATTGTTTTGTTAGGAATTATTTTTTATTATATTTATATTTTATTATATTTGCAAGTTAAGTGATTTTTTTTGTGTGTGTGAATGCTGCAACTTTTAAATGCTTCAGTTTAAAAAAAAAAAAAGAAGTATTTGAAAGTTTAGTCGTTTTAAAAGGAAACAATATGTATGTGCATGGTGCGCTGTAATGGACTGGCATTCCATCCAGGTTGTATTCTTGCCTCACTCCCAGTCCAAGATGGCGGAGATCCACTACATCCCTGACCAGGATAAAGCGCTTACTTAAATGTAATAAATTAACCAAAAAATAAATAAATAAATAAAATAAACCAAAACAAAACAACAACAACAAAAAAAAATCCCAAAATAAAAACTAATAGTAATAAACAAAGTCACAAAAAACTAAAATATTCAAAATAAAAGATGAAAATAATATTTAAATAAAAAGTCAAAAAGTATAGTTAGTGTAGCTTTAAAGTGTGAAATAAAGAGAATAACGATGAAAGGACCAGGGAGACAGTGGAAACATAAAAGGAGTGAAATTCAGTGTACTTCACAGCAACTCCCACGAGAAGAAAAGGAATATAAAGATGATCATATTTCCGAGCCAAGCTCCCTCTGCTCGGAGCACTGTGTGCTTTCTTATTGAGTAATATTTCACTAAAGCTATTGTCACACAGTGCCTCATGAGGTTTCCCCTTCTGCGAATATTACACCCTGTTCTCCAGGAAATACAATGATCTAAATTACATTTCCATTTGTTCACACTTCTTTACTTAGCTTGAGTGCGTTTTCCAGCTTTTGTTAGCCCCCTCAGTACATTTAGAACATTTATTTATCCTTTAACACCATCATTTTGCAAATGTTTTTTTCCCCCTTTCTGTCTCAGTCTATCCTGCACATCTGTAAGCCTAAAATAGGTTTCTCTCAAAATGTTTAAAAGTAGCATAAATGAGTCGGTTCTGAAAGTTAATGGTCGTTGTTTATAGGTTTGTTTGCTGAGATTGGCGTCTGACCTTTGGGCTGCCGGAGCTCATGGAACACCACCACGTCCAGCGGGCTGTTCAGGTGCTGCGCCAGCATGGATATATCATGGCCTGTTAGCCGGTTCACACTGTAGATAGCCTCGTTCTCAAGATCGGTCCAATATACTCTGTCCTGAAGGAAAAAAAAACAAACAAACAACTTAGTGCTGGACAAGCAACACTTGAATTTTCGAACACTTGAAGATTTCGAATAATCTTACAATTTATAATGTTTTTTTGGCCCAAGAAACTACTAGAAACCGGTCCTTTACCATATGAAATTTATGAATCAGGTTTCCACTTTTACATAGTATTGATGGATTGTTTTGTCCTTTATTATAACCATTTGTTGTAGTGTTGTAGGTCACATGACCATAACATGTCTGTATGTTCCTAAAGGCCCTGGAAACACCACTACTGTCACATGTCTTATTTGTATATAATTCATTTAAATGGGAATTTCTTCCATCCATCCATTTTCTGTACCGATTATCCTACACAGGGTTGTGGGGGAGCCTGAAGCCTATTCCAGGGGACTTGGGGCACAAGGCAGGGGACATCCTAGACGAGTTACTGTACTGGAATGTAAAGATCATACTGTTTTGGTCAATGTTGTGTGTTCATAATAGAATAATAAATTCACAGAGAGCTGTGACCACCAACTGTTTTATCTGAACGCACTGAAACAAATCAGTCCCCAAAGGAACACCCGAGATGGAGTCGCAGCAAACATTTCTGTCAATGCTACTGATCTGATGACCCATGCTTTCTGAAAGTAATCAGGCTCGATCGTGATGCAGCATGTACACCAGCAAATTAAACACCTGGTATTTCATAACACACTTATATATATATATATATA
>JAFFST010046544.1:2776-38295 GCA_022414735.1 Noturus placidus | reverse complement strand
TGCTGCACTGAAAGTAAAGGGGGCTGAATAATTTTGCTCGCCCAATTTTTCAGTTTTTTATTTGTTGAAAAAGTTTTAAATATCCAATAAATTTCGTTCCACTTCATGATTGTGTCCCACCTGTTGTTGATTCTTCACAAAAAAATTACAGTTTTATCTGTTTATGTTTGAGGCCTGAAACGTGGCAAAAGGTCGAACAGTTCAAGGGGGCCGAATACTTTCGCAAGGCACTGTATATATAAATGGTAAATGGCACACTTATATAGCACTTTTATCCAAAGCACTTTACACTGTGTCTCATTCACCCATTCATACACACACACACCAACGGTAGCAGAGCTGCCATGCAAGGTGCTAGCTTGCCATCGAGGGCAACTTAGGGTTCAGTGTCTTGCCCAAGGACACTTCGGCATGGGATCATCCGGGACGGGATTCAAACCACCAACCCTACGATTAGTGGACAACCCACTCTACCAACTGAGCGACAGCCGCCCCTGTATTAGAGTATAAATGACCACAACTACTCTGTGTAGTGGTAGATTACATGCTCAAGAAGAAAGCGGGCAGGAAAATTGTGGAAAATATCAGCATCTGGTACTGAAGATACTGAAATCAGTGAAAAAAGTACATTACAAAAGAAACAAATGGGCATAAAAGAGAATGAGCAATGGTGAAAATATCACAGAAAGACAATGAAAGTCATCTGACACTATCAGATCGTTCAGATAATGCAGGTTTTTCATCAGCCTAATTAAAGCTAAGATCGTTATCTCTGGCAGCTACAAGATTCTGCCAAGAGACACACTTTGAAAAACAACACCTCCTCTGCCAGCCCTCTATCGCTTTCTGTCGCACGTTCGCTTCTAAGAAACCATATCAGCCTTGCCAGCAATACCATAAAGCTATGGACACAGACAGGTTGGTTGCTATGACAACCAGATGTTCACACCGTTTCAGTTCAATGGATTTGAAAGCGTGTGAGTACGGATGAAAACGGGAGTACCTCACATGCAGGCTGCTAGTTTTAAGCATGGTGTTTGGAAAGGTCAGCCCTGTGGCTCCCTGCAGAGCTTCAGCAGATCCTCGCTTAGTGCTGGATGACAAGAACTCAGGCATTGTGCTCTTTTGAAATGCCGTCCTGCTCTGCCACTGAGAAGAAATTCACACTCTCATGCTCCTCACAACTGGTGGATTTAGCTGTTCTAGTAAAGCTAGTTCTCCATGAAGATGAAAAACATGCAGTGCCATTGCAGGAATTAGGTCTTTCAGTTCTTTCCCTTGTATAAAGGTTGTATCTTAAAATCAAGTCCATAGATCCTTTATTAATGAAAAGTTTTTTTTTTTACTGTGTTTAAGATGTTCGTATCTATAACCACACT
The DNA here is from genome assembly GCA_022414735.1 of Noturus placidus. Taxonomy (NCBI): domain Eukaryota; kingdom Metazoa; phylum Chordata; class Actinopteri; order Siluriformes; family Ictaluridae; genus Noturus; species Noturus placidus. Next base: position 36,916 of record JAFFST010046544.1, on the reverse strand, counting down.
AAGTTCTCTGCAAGCAAAACATTACACTGAGTTATTCGCATCATTGACCAACAGCACAACTGATTTGGTTGTACTGACCTCTATAGCAGCAGTTCTTCATTTTGCAAAATGGAGAAAGCTATATTTGTAGCAGTGTCCAGGCATAGCTTTAACATACTATCTGACAATACAACTATAAATTACTCAAAAAAAGTCACACAGTATGTCATCAGTCTGGCAGCTAATACTATTCCAGTTAGGGACTGTCTTTTATTTGTCTGTTTTTTTTTTTGCTTTTTTTTTTACTGTTAATAGTTGTTCAGCTAGCTAAATTACAACTGAGTAATGTTCATGCATCATAACCACAGGGTCTCTAGTTCAGTCCTGAGCTTGGGTTACTGTCTGTATGGAGTTGCATATGTATCCCAAAAATATGCTAGCAGGTGGAATGGCTATGCCTGGGTGTGTAAGAGTGTATCAGTATGTGTGTGCATAATACATGCCAAAATATCGGCACCTGGTACTGAAGATACTGAAATCAGAGACAAAAGTACATTACAAAAGAAACAAATGGGCATAAAAGAGAATGAGCGATGGTGAAAATATCTATGTGGAATGGCTATGCCTGGGTGTGTAAGAGTGTGTCAGTATGTGTGTGCATAATACACGCCATCAATGGCGTATCCCTGTTTTGTGCAGTGTTTCTGGAATAGTCTACTATACTACCCTGACTCCATTAATGTTCATTAGCTTGTTAATCATCTTCTAAACCTAATCATCTTTAAAAAAAAAACTATAGAAAATCTGACTTTTGTAACGTGCTGCCTTTTCAGATGCAAGAGGAATTTGGGGAATTGGGAGGACTGCTGAAAACAAACTTTACCCAGAGAGTTTGGTTTTTGAGGAAAAATTGAGGGCATTTGTTCAGCTCTTCATAGAGTCAAGGTCGAGGCGGAAGCAAACGCAGATATTCAACGTTTTATTAAATAAACCAACAACAAAACAAAGACACTAAGACAACTTGGCAAAACACTGTAACATGAAACATGGTAGTCTAAGACAAATGTGAGCTGGAGAAGCAGTGCAAACACTGGCTATATATAAGTGTGCTCATTAACAGAACCGTGATTCAGGTGCAGGTGGTCATGTGACATGTAGTACAGTGCAGTGGCTGATGGGAACTGAAGTCCAGAGTTACCTCCTTGATATATGACACACATTAGGAATGACTATTATATTATCATGTTATTGCTCATGCTAACTAAACGAACTTTTGAGAACTGTCCAAAACAGCATGCTAAGTTCCTAGAAACAGTGGAGTACCCTACTAGATTGAACAATAGTATGTGGTTTTGGAATAGTAGGCAGAATGTGATATGCTCTATGTTGATTGTCAGCTACAGGCCAAAAATATATTACCTCTGTTGCTACATAATACAAAAGACTCCCATACAGAATTCCACAGCTTTCACTGGCACGCACCAGCTTGTGCGATAAAACTGATCATCAACTGATTGTCTTCCAGTAGGAGTGGTGTGTGATTTGACTTACTTACACTTATGGCATTTGTCAGACACTCTTATCCAGAGCAACTTCCATTTATCTCATATTATACAACTGATATATTGAGGGCCCAGCAGTGGAAGCTTGCTAGTGCTGGGATTTGAACTCACGACCTTCCAATTAGACCTCCAATGCCTTACCACTGAGCTACCACTGCCACAATATTCATTACAGCACAGTGGAATTCTTTTCTTCGCATATCCCAGCTTGTTAGGAAGGTGGGGTTAAGGCACAGGGTCGGCCATGATACAGCAACCTTGTAGCTGACAGGGTTAAGGGCCTTGCTCAAGGGCCCAACAGTGGCAGCTTGGCAGTACAGTGACCTTCAGTAACCCAGTATGACAAAGATAAAGAAATACAAAATAAAAAAAAAACAAATGACAAAAACAGGAAAAAAGAAAAAAGGAAGAAAGTAAGAAAAAAATAAAGAAAAATAAAATCATAGAAAAATAAAGAAATAATTAAAAGGAATTACAACTAACCCAGAGAAAAGGGAAATAGAAAAATAGTAATACTGACTAACTAAGTAAATACATAAATAAAGACTGAACAAAAAAAAAAAAAAAAAATATTTAATTTGTGGAAAAAGCAAAGCAGCACATTTTTGTGGACTTGGGGAACATGTTCTCCTCCTTGGTCTCTGCATACAGCTACAGATGGAACCAGGAGCAAGAACCCATTATGGAACTGCTGTAGAACGTCCACAGTGAAGTGGAGAAGTTTAGCAGTAGTTTAGAAGCAGCCTGGAGGGTTGTGCAGCAGCCTGGCACCTCATTTCTCAAACACACAGGAGAAAAGTTAAAGAACGAGAGAGAAAGCCATTGTTTCCTCTGTGTGGGGTTTGGCTCCTGGGTGCTCTTGTGTTGAGTTGGCTCATTGACTAGCCTGTAGGAGGCAGAAGCTGATGTATGGTTTGGAGCTGCTGTCTTCCTCACGGCTCCTCTATCGTCGCTTGCCTGTAAAGGATTTTAATTTGGTTTGTGTCTTTAGCTACTGCCAGCAAACTTGAGCCATTTATCTACTCTCCCAGTGAGAAACACTTCTAACCACAGCAGGAGGGGTTTGTGTGTGTGTGTGTGTGTGTGTGTGTGTGTGTGTGTGTGTGTGTGTGTGTGTGCATATATGTGGGTGTTTTGTATTTCATCTTCATTTACTGAAGCTATAATTGAAAGCAAGACATGGTAGCTAAACTAGCAGACCCTCTCTCTGGAAACATACAGATTAAATCCCTTGTGTCGTACATGCTTTTCCTTCAATGCTCCAACCCTCGGGGCACATTTTCACACTTTTCTGCTGTTCCACTTCCAAACAGTCTGTCTCACATAGCTGCTATGGTTATATGTCAGAGATACAGTAACTGTGCTGTGTGTGTCTCAATAGTGAGTTGTGCCAGCCTCAATAAGCTCCATGCCTATAAAATACATGCACCTCTGCTTCATCAGAAAGAGCTACAGGTCCACATCCCTGTTACCAACTGTACTGAAGCCAGAACATTCAACTGCTTAGAACATTTCAACTGAAATTCTGGCACACAAAAAATATATATTCAATCTGTCTCTAAAATATGTCTCCACAGCTTTCCCCAGCACAAACCAGTGTGTGATAAAACTGATCATCAACTAAACTCTTCCTGTAGGAGTGGTGTGTAATTTGAGCATCTGGCATACACGACCATTCTCTTATCAGAAAACTACAGAAATATTCCAAAGACAAGGAATGACAAAAAAAAACAAAAAAACAAACAAAACAAAACAAAAAAAAAACAACAATGACAAAAAAAAAAAAAAAAAAAAAAAAAAACCAACAGAAAAAGAGAACACAATGAAGGAGGAAAAAACATTAAGAGAAATAAACCATGGAAAAACAAATACATAGATTTAACAAATTCATAAAACAAACAAATAAAAAGGAAAAACAAGAAAAAAACAGATAATGCTAAATTAGTAATAAATAAATAGATAAAGAAATAAAGAAAAACAGATAGAGAGAAGGACTAAATAAAAAGAAATATTATCATATAATAGAAAATATAAAGAAATCAATAAAAACTGAAAAAGACAAACAGGACAGAAAAAGTAGTAAAGAAAACAAACAAACAAACAAAGAAAAGGCAATAAAGACCAATAAAAAGGAATTACAAATTAAAGCTGCATGGAGCATTTAATCATTTTTGCTCAGACAGGTCTCAAGACAATGTGAGCCAAATTTGGTGAAGATTGGACAAAATTTGGAGGAGTAGCAAAAATGGCAGTTAGATGCAAGTATTTTTTAGTGTTTTATTGTTAATTTTGACCAGTAAGTGGCGCTGGCACAAAATTTGTTTCATAGCCTCAGGTCATAGTCTTGAGATGCCTACCAAGTTTTGTGTCAGTGCACAAAGTAGTTGCTGAGACACAGCCTCACTTCCTCTTTGGTGGCTTCGTTGTCAGATTCGTTGGAGTAGTAAAAATGATTTTGCTAACTTTTCCGAGGCTTACTCTAAAGATGACGTGTGCCAAATTTGCTGATGATTGGACAAAATTCAAGATGGCGGAAAATCTAATTAGTTATGTAGTTTATTTTCAGTACAGGATTTACAGTGAGTGAGATGGAAGACAACACTGCCCCCTGTGGACGAAACAGTGTAAGTACACTGACGTCATAGGGCGTGTTGAACTCGTCTCGACCCAGAGAATCCAACCAAGCATGCATGGCTTTTAAATTTTGGACAAAAGGTTCAAACTTACTTCCAAATTAGGCCCAGATTTGACACGATGGTGGTGCTAGAGCATTGGCAGCACTTGGCCCAAATTTGGTCAGAGTGTACCTTAAACCCTCCCCAATCAGTGTGACAAATTTCACAACTTTTTACCAGATGGTTCTATGGGCTGCCATAGACAATGATGTCAAAATTTTCAAACGTACTTCCAAATTAGGCCCAAATTTGACCCGATGGTGGTGCTAGAGTGTTGGCAGAACTTGGCCCAAATTTAGTCAGCATGTACCTTAGACCCTCCCCAATCATTGTGACAAATTTCACAACTTTTTAAAAGGATGGTTCTATGGGCTGCCATATACACCCTACCCAGAAGGAGAATAATAATAATAATAATAATAATAATAATAATAATAATAATAATAAGGAGAAGAAAAACAGAAAATGAAAGAAATAAAAGAATGAAAGAAGGAAATTAAATTGTACAGCCTGATTGTCCGGTGGGTATAATGATTTTTCTGTAAGACTACAAGGTTACCTCAAAGAGCGTGAGGGCGAATGGGTGGCCCAGGTGCTCTGTAGACGAGAGCAGAACCCTGCGATTATCCCCATTCAGGTCCACACTGGATATGAGGTGGAGTTTGGAGTCTACCCAGTACAGACGTCTGCTGGACAAATCTGCTGGCAAAATTCAGCTGGTTACGGATACATTCAGATCCGTTTCAACTCAGATCCTGATAAAGGCAGAAATAATTTTCATTCTAATACCAAAGTGTTGGAATGTAAAGGGATATTATGATCATGAAGTTGGTAAATGGTTATACATGCAACAAACCAAGAAAAAAGCACTGTTGAGGTCAAAAAGTTTACATACACTTTGCAGAATCAGCAAAATGTTAATTATTTACAAATAAAAGAGGGATGATAAAAATTGCATTTAGTTTTTTAAGCAGTTCTGCCCTGCATAATCTATTTCACATAACTAATGTTTACATATAGTCCACAAGACACAATAATAACTGAACTTACACCAATGAACCAGTTCAAAAGTTGATTCTTAATACTGTGTGTCGTTAACTGGATGACCAATGGCTGTTTTTATGTTTTGTGATAGTTGTTCATGAGTCCCTGGTTTATCCTGAGCAGTTAAACTACCCACCGTTCTTCAGAAGCATTTTCTTTCCAACAGCGGCTATATGATGTTGAGATCCATCGTTTCACAGTGAGGACAATTGAGGGACTTGTACATAACTATTACAAAAGATGCAATCATTCACTGGTTGCCAAGAAAGCAATGTGATACATTATGAGACGGAGGGATATAAACTTTTGAACAGGATGATCGGTGTAAATTGTTATTATTCCTCTAAAGATAGCCTTGTGATGAAAGAAACTTACTATGTTCTGCTTATGTCATAAATCACTGTGATGAGGGATCGTGCAGAAAATGGAGTTGCATAAATATAAACATTATTCAAAGTGAGCTTAAGGTAATATATATATATATATATATATATATATATATATATATACAGTATATATATATTATTTCACCATTTGCCACTACTGTATTTGTAGCTTTCCTGTGAGTCGAGCAAAATGCCGTGCTCCTATTGGCGGTTTTTAGATGGGCGTCATAGCAACGCTCAACATCTGAAACTGTAACCAAAAATTTCCAAACTGACACAACTTTATTGTTGAAAGTCTTCGGTCACAGTGAGCTAGTCACATTACATATATTCTAAACTAATTTCAAGGCATGACCAAACAATCCTTTAACAATGCATACATTTTGTCAACAGCAACATTCGGCACTGAAATGTACAAAATATTGAAAAATACTTTTTATGTAATTCCATTTGATTTTGCCTAAACTTGTGGGAACAAGTGAGAAGAAAAGTGCCAGGCTGAGAAGCTTCAACCCTGCTCTGAATTATTAACATTCTTTCCTTTGTCGCTGTTGCATCTCAGGTTTTGTTTTTCTCCTTGCTCTTTGCATTCATCGAATGTCTCTCTCGGTCTCTCTCTCTCTTTCTTAAAAATACACATTGCTTTCCTGCACGTCTTCCTTTTATCTTCCACTGCATCTTCAGGTATTTCTCCCTATTTGTCAGAATTTAAGTGATATAAAAAAAAAAGAAAAGAACAAAATGAAGATGAAAGTTAAGCTTGTTCATGCACCAGCACCTTTTTACCTAAAGTAATCCCATTAGGCCATTCGATTCGCTCAGAGACCAGCACCTGGCGGTCCACGCCATTCAGCCCAGCCTTCTCAATTTTAGCCTGCACCCCCCAGTCTGACCAGTACATGAACCTGATGAGAAAAGTCAAAAAATACAAGTAAGAATTCATAATCATCATGGTTTGACCTCACAAAGTTGGCATTAGCCAATTATATTTATTGGGAGTAGTTACTTTCAGCAAAAAAAAAAAAATCAATTGTTGCTGATTATTCTGTAAATTATATAAGTTGGAACTGTAAGTGTTCCCTGAACACGTCTATAAAACGCCTCACAAATTTAATACGTGATACAGCTTCAGATCATCCAGATTGTAGAATCTGACTTAGTCGCTTGAGACTTCATCATATAAGGCATCTACTTACATAAGAAGTTTTATTTTTTCAAATGTAATAAATTTAAATTTAATTTAAATAGGTTTAATATATTTTATACCACAGTACTGATGAATGATCAATTCTAATGAATGCTGGTTAAAAGGTTTCAAATAATTTTCCATAAAAGCAGCTCTGACAAAAATTCTGGTTGCAAGTCAAATCACAGGTTTATATTAATGCACTCATTCATTACCGTTTCTGTAGTAACAACTTACACAGGGACTTGTATCACGTTATTGAACAAAGAAAATGTAGAATTGTCGACAAGGTGAAGCTTTCTATAAGGAGAGATTTATTTATAGAAGTAGTTTCCAGTGTCAACACTTTTTAACAGTCAGAGGAAAAGCTTTAACTTTAAGTTGGATAAGCCAAACGCTGCACTGGAAAATCCAAGTATGGTGGACCTTCTACTTTGAGGGTATTTTTTTCTTTTATTATTACAATCTGCATATTTTTGATCTTTATAACATCAAGAATGAAATCTGATTACAGATGCTAAAATGTAAAGAATAATCTTTTTCTACATCACTATTTGGTGTTCAAATGGGTGCTTGCAAGTGCATAGTAGATAAATTAGTTAAGACCAGATGCAAAAATATCACTGATGAAAAATAGACAAATCTGACACACTATGTTGACACACTATGACACACTAAAATGCTGAATAAATGTGCACCATCTGGGGCAAGGCATAGCCCATTTATTTTTACAATGTACAACTTGCAACCATGTCCATCAATGAAAAACAGATGATGGACCACTGCTGGCCAGATATTATTTTGGTCATAGCTTTATCTCAGCACTGACATTGTAGTACAGCAAGTCTGGCACAGCAGTGCTGCTGGGGTTTAAAACTTCTTAGTTCCATGTTTGGAATGAAAAGAGTCCCTCATGAATGAAATAAATTTAGCATGTTATTGTTACTTTTGACCAGTAGGTGGTGCTGACATGAAATTTGTTGCATAGCCTCAGGACATAGACCTGAAGCTGCCTACCAAGTTTTGTGTCAGTGCGCAAAGTGGTTGCTGAGATACAGCCTCACTTCCTGTTTGGCAGCTTCACTGTCAGATTCGTTGGCCCATTGCGGACAAACCGTCTGGAGTATTCAAGATTCTTTTCCTAACTTTTCTGAGGCTTACTCTGAAAATGATGTGTGCCAAATTTGGTGATGATAGGACAAAAAGTTGTAGGAGGAGTAGTGAAACAACAGTTTTTGACAAAATCCAAGATGACGGAAAATCTAATTAGGCAGAAATTGACTTCATGAGGTGCGTTGAACACGTCTCGACCCAGGGAATTCAGGGATGTCTCGATTTGAATGTTTGGATACATTTACATTTACTCATTTAGCAGACGCTTTTATCCAAAGCGACTTACAAATGAGAGCACACTCACACACCAATGCTAGCAGAGCTTCCATGCAAGGTGCTAGCTTGCCATCGGGGGCAACTTAGGGTTCAGTGTCTTGCCCAAGGACACTTCGGATACAAGGTTCAAAGGCTATGACTATAAAAATACTTCAAAAATAAAGAGGTCAGAAACTAAAATTGCTGAATGGCTAGAGCATGATATTCTCTGTACATGTAGAAGAAGGAGCAACAAGCTAGGAACTTTGTCCAAAGTCAGCAATTAGTTCTCATGTAGACATGCGCTATAGGGCTCATTTGCATCCATTTCCTCTACTTCAATAATTTGCTTGAAAGAGGCTTGAGGGAATGGATAGAGATATTATAATGGAGAAAGGGAGCGATTGAGAGTTCTAGAGCCTGGCTGAAAATGTACCATGTTAAGCATTGTAAGGCTGGCATGGTTTGGGTCCAGAGCATCCTATGAGGAAACATTTCATTTAATTTCAAACTCAAAACGGAAAAAGCCATCTTCTTCTGAGCGACCCCAGATAGTGTGATCATAAATAATTGATTTTATATCTATTGTATACTATAGATTCAAGTGTGTTGAAAGAAATGAAAATGATTTTAATCATATGCTATTACCATTACAGTCACCAGATCTTAAAGCTAGGAGATATTGTGGAGTGACATCACTATCATCAAAACTTCAACTGAGGGAATATCTTCTGGAGGAGTGGTGTTCATCACCCCAGTATAGTTCCAGAGATCTGTATGCTGAGGCACAGTAAAGCTGTTCTGGTGGCTTGTGGGGACCCGAAACCTTAGTAAGTTACCTTATATTGTTTTAATCTTTAATACATTTATATACTATTGGTACTAAAAAAAATTCAGTCAGTATTTTTATTTATTTTTTCATTATTTGACACATTTACCAGCCTATTTGGCACTAATAACATTTTCATCAGTGAATAGGTTTTATTTATGGGGAAAAAAAGTTTCCACTCTTCTCTCACCCTTGTCTGGGGTCAAGAGCAATCGCCCGTGGTTCCCTCAGCTCGTTATCAACCAACACTTTTCTCTTTTTTCCATCAGTAGTAGCAACGGAGATGCTTCTGTGTCCGGAATCAGTCCAGTAAATGTTATTGTGGACCCAATCGACAGCTATGCCTTCTGGGGAATGTAGCGCTGAATCGATGAGCGTGACCTGCTCAGATGAGTTACTGGCTTTGTTGATGTATGCGCTGCAAAACAACACACACACACACACACACACACACACACACACACACACACACACACATTGACATCAATTTGATCATGACAAGTCGCATAGTACTGCATGTCTGCCAAATTGCATCATGAATGAGTATCTCGTAAAACAATCTCGTTGCCAGATATTATTTCATTCATGCACCAGGATTAAAACAATACAGCACCTGCATACCTTTGAAATACCGATGGTGGGACAATAATGTTATGACAGCACTGTAAGGGAATGATCATTAGAAAGCAACTCACTGATACTCCACCAGTGGGGTGGGACTTCACAACCTGGTAATGTTCTATCTGTGGTGAATGCATGTTTAACACGTCCTGCTCTACATTGGTACCAGTTCTCAAATGGCCCTGTCTCTCCTTTTCATGTACTGAGTCTGCAAGCCTCTCTCTCTCTCTCTCTCTCTTTTTTTTTTAACAAGTGATAGCTTGAATCACAAGCTAAGAAGCTTATATTAGTTGGAGAAAGTGTTCTGTCCCCATTTCCACATTTTCAGTGACACACAAATAAACACAAAGAAAATAAACTGTCTGTTTGTGGAGAAGAGTATACATTAATGACAGCATTTCAAACGTATCTGGACTAATTCCTGGGTGACACTAGAGGATAATTGGGCCAGTTTTGATTCAGATTTACCCCTCCAAACGGCCCCAAATTGTGTCTAGATTTCAGGTTGGCAGGTCTAGATCACAGGGTTAAAATTATATTAATCTTGTAGTGTGCAAGGTTTCGGGTCTTGTAGCTGAATGGGCAAATCCCCACAGCCACGCTCCAAAATCTAGTAGGGATGTAATGATCCGATATCAAAGAAGCATTTTTTTACTGATCAGTATAGGCTTTATTAAGCACTAACCTAAGCCCGTTCCTTTGTTTTACGTCAGCTGTCACGGAGAGCACAATTTGTGGCAGGACTACGTCCCTAAAATGTCTGCAGTGTAAGCATTTCTGGAGGCGGTAACAACAGAGCTGCATTCAATACTCCCAATTCGATACAACACCTGAAAAGTCAACACTCAATGGAATACAGCAAGTTCAAGTCTGCACCGAAGCAACACTGCCACGTAACGGAGAGGAAGACGGATGCAAGTGCAGACATTTATTGTGTAAAGTGCAAAACAATCCATCAAAATTGTGAAAACCAGAACCATAGACACGAGATACAAGGCAAAAAGGCTTAGTATTGCAAGGCTGTAGCACACACAACGATAATGACGCTTGACAACAATAACAACAAAAGCTTGACCAAGAAACACACTGAAGCTAGTCTTAAATAGGGGTGACCCAACACAGGCGTGAGTGAGACATGTGAGTGACAGGGCCCTACTACGAGTGATATAGTCCGGCACCATTTTAAGCATAACCATGACAAACACACACCGGAGGATACTTTTAAAAGGAAAAAGAAATTTCCTTTCCTGGAATTGATAAGATAGGTGCCATTTTACTTTGTTGTTTTGTGAAGGAAAAAAAACTGGGACTTTATGTACTGGCAAACACTCAATATTAAATGACTCAGAACATGATTGGGGCAAAAGAAAGTTGATCGGGACAGCCCTAATCTAGTAGAAAGCCTTCCCAGATGACTGGAGGTTATTATAACAGCAAAGGGGAGACTAAATCTGGAAAGGGATGTTAAAAAGCACATTTTGGTGTGATAGTCTGGTGTCCACAAACTTTTGACCATATAGTGCATGTGTGTAAATTGCGTCTGTTTGTTCAAGGATTTGACAAAGATGAATTGGACGAAGTAGAGCAGCAGATTGTCTCCCTAATTGCTTCTGCTACTGTTTGCTTGAAACATCTTGGCTGAAATGTCACATCTCATCGACCCAAAATGATGCTAATCAGGATTAATTAGAGTAACCGCAACCTCAGCATGGCCTATAAATCATCAGCATGCAAGGAGGGCCATTCAGTGCCCACTCCTAAAATAGCAATAAAACTTTCAACAAGTACCAGAACAAGTAACAGTGTACGCCAATAGTTAACAAATATGCTTTTAGGAAATGTTTCTTTGTCAATCAGCAAATGTAACCAAAGCAAAGTCACAAAGTGAACTATGAGGCAGTATTTGCATGAAACTGGCAAATAGCCTCTTCACAGCTATTCTGCTGCGGTGAGTTTAAACATTGGGAACACACTGCTAGTGAAATGCAACAGAACTCTGTGAGAGCCTGTGGCTAAGTGCTGCTAGTGGTGTTGAGTGGTTTCCCTTGCTATACCACCCCACCAGATCGGGTCTTCCTCAGCACTATCTGTACAGAGTATTCCACAACGTCCATCGTCTGACCACCTAGTGGGTTCAGTCCACATACTGCTAGAACGGCTCAGTGGTTTTCCCTTACCATATGCTGATTATTGTTTTGTCTGGACCTCTTCATGGATGCCATGTCCACACACTGCCAATTGTGATTCTCCTTGGTGTAGGTGGACAGCACACTTGAACAGGATGCTCTGGCGCACAACTGGCCTCACCGTCTTCTATACACAGAGACCTGTTCATGGCCCCAAGATGGCAGGCAAGACCTTAGTTTCCAATGCTGCTTTCGCAAGAGCTCAGGAGCTTAGAGATTCTAAATTGACCTCTGACCTGTCCAAAATCCTAGTGTGGGAGCTACACTAAAGCCTCTTAAGGCCCGTCCTTACAAACATATGCAGAGTAGAAGAACTGCATGCTCTGGGGATAAGCTTGCAATATATTTTGAGGTTGAATCCAAGATTTCATCCCAAGGATATACCTCCCAATTTAGTAAAACTATCAAGTCTCCATGCACTATAAAGAACATTACTTTTTGTGCCAGGAATTTACCCTATGGCACTATTTAGACACGGTCTAAATTTGGTCCTTAGACCTACTCTTTATTTCTTATGGAGGTAGGACAATTGGGGTCCTCTTGTCTAAACTGAGACTGGCTCACTGGATGGAGGATGTCAATACAATGGTCTACAGATGGTCTGGCCATCCAGCCCCTCCTGGTACATACCATTCTTGGTAAAGAAGTAACATCTGTGAAACTAAATACTAAACATCTGGTTGCTGTAAATACATTTTTCTGAGTATGCAAACCTTTTCACTCAACTATATATTAAGTTTAATTCCATTTTTTTTTTTTACATTCTTAAAATTAATTTTAAACAGAAGCAGTGCTTATAATAGTTCAATGACCTCCATGCACTCGGATCCTAATCAGCCACCCATATTGGCCAAATGCTAGTTACAGTCTTGGCCTTTTCTGATGACAGTCTATTACTTAACCTCAGCCCCTTTCAGGAGAACGGCTCCTTACAGTGTAATTCTTATGCAAAAGTGTCAGCTATGTGACCTATTAATACATATTCCAGTCTTCTATTCATTTCAGATGAAAATGGCAAGATGTAACTTATATGCACAGCCACACACACTGATCTAGTCCAGAGCTGATGAATATTATTCAGCAGAATGCCACTATTTAGGAGTTCTGCTGAGTGTAAGGAAAGACGAAGCGATGCGGGGGGGCAGGGAAAGACTGAGACAATGAGAGAGCACGGCACCTTACCACATACTCCAAATTCCAGCCAATTACCGTATACCAGTTCATACACACATGATGTGAAGAGACTTCAGCCTCAGCAATTAGCAGCCAGATGCCCGGCTTTAGGCTTATCATGGTGATTAGGCTTAATTACAAGCAATCACGGCATCATTAACACCAGACAACTGTCAAGCTGTTCACCAGCGGTGAGCATATGTGAAAGTGAACATGTCTAAGAGACGCCTTAATATTACCAAACGACTACTACTTTCTCTAAACATACTCTTTGCGGTGGATTTTTACACAGATATGTAACCCATTATCATTATGTCTGTTCACAGTGTACCTGAAGATCTTGCGATGGAAAAGGTCACACCAGTACATCTTGTTTGTGGTGACGTCCACGTCCAATGCCACAGCATTTTTCAGGGTGGGCGCCACCTGCGTGTAGTCCCTCCTTACCAGGTCAATCCGCCGGATCTCGTGGCGGTTGGTGAACATCAGATATGGATTTTGACCTGTGTGGAAGACCACAGAGACATCCATTAGGATGGAGGTTCTTAGGTTTCAGAGTTATGTGATCTCAGTAACTGAGATCATTTAAAGTGAATACAGATTGCATATTCTTACATGAATACAATCCCCATATAACTCTTGGGATTTTGCACCTATGCACTCCAGCATGCATACCTAGATCTTTCAGTACAATTTTACTGGTGGTACCTGAACCCTTTTCTATTAACAAGGGGCTCATTTTGGTTCCAAGGCTGACGCATACTCATGAGCTGTTCCATGTGATTTTTATTGCAAATAAGTCAGGTCTCACCCAGCAAAATCAGTTCTAGGACCATAGGCACACAGTGAACTTGCAATACATTTCTATGTCATTAAATTGCATTAAATTCACAAAATGCTTGTTTGTGTGTGTGTGTGTGAGTGCGCACATGGAGTGTCTCGAGGCAATTAGCCTGCGGTGTGTGTCAGAACATGTGTGTCTACCTCCGGAAAGCTTAATCAGTGTAGTTTGGTGACTCAGTCATGCCACCAGACAGCAACAGCAATCCCATTAAATTCAACTTCCCTATACCCTGAACTCACACTCTGTGAACTCAAGATACAGAAAGAGACACACACATTTTGTGCATTCTCCTTCCCTGGTTCTGTATCAACCATTAACCTTGTCCTTAATGATCATTCTAAATCTACATTATTAGACTATCTTGCATTATTTCCAGGGACATGTTCCTCATTTTATGTGCTCTACGTGTGTTGTGACAAATCCCAAACCCCACCCATGCGTTATAACTGTCACTGAGAAGGTCAAGCTTCTGAAGGCTGGAGTCACTGAGTTAGCTGGGGACCAGAAAATATTTTAGATAGATGCTGACACTTGAACCTCAGGAGGAAACAGATACAATGTGAAATGTTACATTACCTTAACAAATACTGAATAATGGTGGCAAAGTGAAAAAGAAAAACAAAACATGTTGTTCTTCCCTCAGCTTGACCTGAGCTAGCTAACATAGCTTTTAACTAATAGTCATTATATCGCTAATGTAAGAAAAGTCTTAGCCAAACAATCCATAATACTAGTTTTAAAATAATAGTTTTTAACAGCAACAATGTTAAGTTAGCAGGCATTTAGCATGACAGCTAACTTTAGGGTGTTGAGACGTTAATTACACAAAACTACTCCTGTAAAAAACTGCAGTCTCAACACTGCAAAGGTAGCTAGAATTACGAACTATAACTATTGAACCCTTTTAAGTGATAGAGTTTCTGTATAACTTATTATTAAGGTTTGTCTTAGCTGAACAATCCACGTAATATCCACATGGTTTTGGTTTGGATGGTTTGGCAGAGATGGTTCAGCCTGTTATCTGACATTTACCTCCTCTGACTGATGTCTCTAAACTCCTGTTCTCTAGCCATCCAACAACCTGTCCTTTTGACCCTATCCCTTCTCACCTTCTTCAGTCCATCTCTCCCACACTATTACCTGCACTCACACACATCTTTAACACATCCCTCTCTACTGGCACATACCCTACCTCAATTAAGCAGGCCCAGGTTACCCCACTGCCTAAAAAACCATCACTTAATCCTGCTGTGGTTGACAACTACAGACATGTTTCCCTCCTCCCTTTTCTTTCTAAAACTCTTGAAAAAGCTGTTTTTAATCAACTCTCCAATTTTCTCAGACAGAACAATCTCCTGGACACCAAGGAGTCTGGCTTCAAGAGCAATCACTCTACGGAGACTGCTCTGCTTTCCGTTACTGAAGCCTTACAACTATCAAGAGCAACCTCTAGATCATCTGTCCTCATCCTACTTGACCTCTCTGCTGCTTTCGACACTGTGAACCATCAGATCCTCCTGTCAACTCTCTCCAGACTGGGCATCACCGGAACGGTTCTGCGCTGGGTGGAATCCTATCTCTCAGACAGAGCCTTCAAAGTATCTTGGAAGGGACGTTATTCTGAAACTCAGCAAATCACAACTGGCGTTCCACAGAGGTCAGTTCTGGGTCCACTGCGCTTTTCTATCTACACTACATCTCTAGGGCAGATGATTGAGTCTCATGGCTTTTCATATCATTACTATGCTGATGACACCCAGCTCTATTTGTCCTTCCAGCCTGAAGATCCATCCATCTCTGCACGCCTGTCGGACATCTCGATCTGGATGAGGGAACACCACCTTGGGAGCACCACCACCACCTCAACCTTGCAAAATATGAGCTTCTCGTCATCCCAGTCTGTCCCTCAATCAACCAAAACCTCACTGTACAGCTCGGCTCAACCAAACTCAAGTCGACTAGGATGGCCAGGAACCTTGGGGTGATTCTCGATGACAGCTTGACCTTTACAGACCACATCTCAACAACTGCACAGTCCTGTAGGTTCATCCTGTACAACATCAAGAAAATCAGACCATACTTCACCGAACAGGCTACACAGATACTAGTCCAGGCTCTTGTTATCTCAAAACTGGACTACTGCAACTCACTACTCTCAGGCCTCCGGGCCAGCTCCATCAAGCCCCTCCAAATGATTCAGAATGCTGCAGCACGCCTCGTATTCAACAAGCCCAAGACAACCCATGTCACACCTCTCTTAATCTCACTCCACTGGCTTCCTGTAGCCATCCGCATCAAATTCAAGGCCTTGACGCTCACCTACAAGATCTTGTCTAGAACAACACCCTCCTACCTCAACTCTCTCCTGAAGGCTTATGTTCCCTCACGCAATCTGCGATCGATTAGCGACCGACGTTTAGTAGCACCTACTCAGTGTGGCTCAAGGTCGCTTTCAAGAACATTCAAACTAGCTGTTCCTCAGTGGTGGAATACACTTCCAACCTCAATCTGGACCGCAGAATCTCTCACCATCTTCGAAAAACAGCTAAACACCTACCTCTTCTGTCAACACCTAACCAACCCATAAATTCAATTTTCAATTCAATTTTATTTGTATAGCGCTTTTTACAATAGACATTGTCTCAAAGCAGCTTTACAGGAATATAAACACAGTACATACACAGTAAAAGTGAGAAATTATCCCAACTGAGCAAGACACTGAGTGGCGACAATGGCAAGGAAAAACTCCCTAAGATGTTTTAAGAGGAAGAAACCTTGAGAGGAACCAGACTCAGAAGGGAACCCATCCTCATCTGGGTAACAACAGACATTCTTAAAGAGACAATTATTGGTTTATATGTAATCTGTTTGGCTTAGAAGAAGCTTTTGTCCCAGCAGTCTGTATTTGGAGTATATGAGAGCTCCATCCAGAAGTAGGACATCCGAGACCGATCATGCAGGTCCGGAGAGCAAAAAGGACCAGGATCTCCAACATCTCCATAAACTCGTGTAGCTCGGCAGAAGGAGAGAGGGAGAGAAAAGATTGTTAAGACTGGAATTTAGCATGATGGAAAGTCTAGTCAGGGTAGGCTAGAGTGAATAAATACGTTTTAAGCCTAGACTTAAACACTGAGACTGTGTCTGAGTCCCGAACACTAAATGGAAGACTGTTCCATAACTGTGGAGCTCTATGAGTGAAAGCTCTTCCCCCTGCTGTAGCCTTCACTATTCGCGGTACCGTCAAATAGCCTGCATAAAGAAAAAGAAAAAATCTACTCTGGCTCTTACACCTCTACTCTGCGCACTTTTGCTTCTTCTGGAACTCAATTAATGGATCTTATATGGTAGCAGTACTTGTATTGTTCTCTGTTTGATATATCGCCTTGCTTGTATTTACTCATTTGTAAGTTGCTTTGGATAAAAGCGTCTGCTAAATGAATAAATGCAAATGTAAATATAAACATTAACTGAAACTCTTGACCTATATCTGCATGATTATCATCGGATAATTGCATGAATGAGCAGGGGTATGGGTGTTGCTATTAAAGTGGCGGCTGTGGCTCAGGTGGTAGAGCGGATTGTCCACTAATCGTAGGGTTGGTTCAAATCCCGGCCCGGTTGACTCCACATGCCGAAGTGTCCTTGGGCAAGACACTGAACCCCAAGTTGCTCCCGATGGGAAGTTAGCGCCTTGCATGGCAGCTCTGCTACCATTGGTGTGAGTGTGTGAGTGTGTGTGTGTGTGTGTGATTGGTTGAATGAGACACAGTGTAAAGCGCTTTGGATAAAAGTGCTATATAAGTGTGCCATTTACCATTTAAACTGGCCAGTGAGTGTAGGTCTAAAATGCTGGTATGTCTGCCAGTGTGATCTAGGCAAAAGCAGATATCAATGGTTGGTAAGCAGAAGCACTGATTGGACAGTCAAGAAAATAAGGAGGTTTGGGAAGCTGGAGGTGATTGCCAAAGGCAGAACAAGTGAGGAAGAATGGAAAAGGAAGAGGAAATAAGGGGCTGTGTAAAACAGAAAAAGACAGCAAGACAGCAATATAAATCCCGATAGAAACAGACAGATGGCGAGAGATTTTCAGCAGGTGCTGTGTGATGGTGAAAGAACGTGTAGAGCATTCAGGTCTGACAGTGATGGAAAATAGATGCGCAAGACTGATAAATGCAGTCTTATAAATCACACCTCATTCTTTCTTCTTCTATTCCCCACTCCCCAGCAAGCAGTTAATATTTCAGCCTGTGATCTCACTAAAGCCAAGCTGCTTTGGCTGCCTCTCAGGGTCGCCAGCGAGTGGCCCCAGGCCATGACTCAGACTGTGAGACCCTGCTGTAATAGAGGGGACTTGTGGGAGAAGAAACATTTCATTCCATGTCTCCTAAGTCCCTCATGCGCCACTGCACTACGAGCAAATATTTTCATTTTCAGCCCGAGTTCAGGATTCAATCATTTCCCACATCTTCTGGATTTGCTGCCATCAATCTGAACAGCCTCATCTAAGATGTAGAACGTGGCAAGGAGAGAATGAAAGCGACAGAGGAGAGAAGGGGGGGGGGCAAATCCCTCAAACTTGTTCTGAGCATCTTCACCACTGAATGGACTGTATTAGATCAGCAAGTGGCCTCCATCATTCACATAATGTACTCTTAATGATATTTATCACACAGTGTTTGTTCATCTCTATGTCTCAATGCTACGGTGATATCATTCCACCTTATTCTGACTCCATCGTGTCAATACCTAGAGCTTTGATCAACAGAGCATATGATTGAGGCGGACCAGGGGGCGGGGCATTTGTAATTCAATCACAGTGCAACGCATTATCCAATTTACCACTCTGCCATGATGATTCCCAGAATTCTTTCTTCGTTCACTCCTTTAATTTTCTATTTTTTATTTATTCCCTCTCTCTCTCTCTCCATTATCCCCTCCATCAATTCCTCTCGCTTTAACACTTCATCTATCCATCCATCCCTCTCACCATTTTATCTCTCCATCTCTCTATTCATTTCTCTATTCGTCACTTCTCTTCATTTTTCCATTTTCCCACTCTTGGTTCTGCTATCTATCCATCTGTCCCTCTCTCCATCTTATTTATTCCATCCCACAATTCAACCCTCTGTATCTCCCTTTTCCCTTCATCTTTTAACATCTCCAGCCATCTCCCCTCTCTTCATTCTTAATGTTCTCTCTCTCCATTATTTCCTCTCTTCAATCTTCCCTCTGTCCATTCTTCATATTCCATGTTTCCCTTTCCCCAACTCACTTCCCTCAATCCATAATTTCCATTGTTTCATCTCTCCATTCTTGCTGATCGCCATTTCTTGATTCTTCCTGCTATCTTACGCTTCACACTTTCCTATCTTCATTTTTCCAGTCTCCCCTTTATCTCTCTATTCTTCCTGTCACTATATACTGTAACTAATCCTCCGTCCAAAAATTTCGGTTCACTACTTTCTCCTCCCCTCTTTAGTCCTCTCTTTCCACACTTTCAGTTAAGATCCTACAGCTACAGCAGCAGTTTAGCTGTAATAAACAAAGAGCTTTCCTCTGATAGAACCTTCAAAGAGGTAAAGCAGGTCAAAGGAAAGTAATGATACTCCTAATGAAACCCCGGGGTATCAGAGCAGAAATGATGAACATGTTGTGAGGGATTGATACTGGAATGGATCAAGCACTTGAAAGTGGAGAGGTGGAGATCAGAATGCTCATGATGAGACATTCACTGAACAGAGTTTAACCTCTCTCATGTCTGCTCACACATTCTGACTACTAATCTTTCAGACTCATTTTGAGGACTATGATATGTTTGTTGGAGCGCAAAGAAGAATTTGTGGATTTCATGAAACTATTTATCTCTTTATTCTGACAGATAGAGGAAATGACTCAATTTCCTCAAGATCATTAGTTAAACACTGGCTGCTGGTGGGAAAGGTCGTATGCTGATGCATTGTGTAGTGTCTGTGTGGAGTTTCACATGTTCTCCCCATGTTTGTCTCGGTTTCGTCCCGGTTATCTTGTTTCCTCCGACCTCCCAGAAACATACCGGTTGGTGGATTGCCAGCAGGAATGAATGAATGAATGCTAGGGTGAATACAGTGTACTGTACTGAAGGTCAATGATGAAAAACAGACCATAATATGATGCGGAGAGAGAGAGAGAGAGAGAGAGAGAGAGAGCAATGCCATGACCACAGGCTGTGACTTTCCAGTTGCCATGAATTTCCTCACCTGCTCATTAAAACCAATTTAAGTTCGAGTTTAGGTTCAGGCTTGCAGCACACATTAACAGCACACTTCATTTCCTTAATGAGGATGTAGATGGCTACATGTATACAGCGTCACGTGTTCCAGTGGAGAACAACACCACAGAGTCTCCTCCCATCAACATGGCTGATTAAAAATGTGAGGACCCGCTCGACTGGATTCATGCCAGCTACCAGTAGAGACACTCAAGCACCTTATTACATCCCAAGGCTTCATTTTCAACGCTGCCTTTCTCTTACCATGACACGTTCATTAACTGTAATGTAACTCATTATTGTCACTAACATGGAGCTGCAATTTGTTAAACTTGTATCTTTAAAGCATGAATAAATGTAAAGACTCTTGGCTTCTGTGAAGTGTGTGTGTGTGTGAGAGAGAGAGAGCACAAAGCACAGAGATAGATGATGATCATTATGGAGCTCCCTGAGGAACGCGCATCTAGATTGAGGACCATCAGGACCACCCGGTGCTCAAAATCATTATTTTTAAAGTGTTTTTAATGGATGACATACCGGTACTTTTGAACTTTAACAATGAACTTCCTTTGTACTTCCAGTTTAAGCCATGTGTGTCTCAGGGATTTGCGCTGTGGGCTACTGAACATACTGTAAGCCTGTTAGGTCCTTTAGCCCTGAGTCAGCTCAATTATAAGTAGGTTTAAGCATGTATTGCAATTATAAGCATCTGCCAGATAATTAAGTGTAAATGTCGAAACTTCCACATACACTCTGAAGTCTTGTGCCTTTATTGTGTATCTATTATATATAAATGTGAAAGTAGCATACTTTAAAAATGACTTAAGACACATAATTGAACCTTAGATTCTAGTCTTGTATTGCTTGATCCTGGTTAGTATCATGCTGGATCCAGAGTATATCCATGATGAGGGAATACACCCTGAATGGGACACTAGCACATTGCACACACCCATTCACATTTAGAGCCAATTTAATGTACCTACCAGTGTAGTCTTGTGGGGTGGGAGGAAATCGGAGAACCCGCAGGAAGAACATGACAGTAACCTAAGTTCATGATCAAACCAGGATAAAGTGGGAACAGTGAAAGGAGGATAAAGATGACGCATTCAGACTGCAGACTCACATGGAGAATCTCATTCCGATTCAATTTATATGCAACGAAAATGGAAAATATAATTCCACACACACACACATATATATATATATATATATATATATATATATATAAGCTTCATACCCAAGGCGCTGCTGATCTTTTTAAAATGATAAGCAAATGTAAACGAGCTTGGGCAGTACTTGCATACTGTTTCTAAAAATGGACTGCTCTCTGCTCTCGCTCTTGATGCCAACAGTAATACTGGTATCCAAAGGTCATATTTGCAGTTGCTGTTGTGTCTGTAAAATGGGTTTCTTATCCCAAGTATCTTATCTTTACTTTGGCTCTTTAGAGAATGCTTCTGAAAAGGGCATGGCCAAATTCATTTCACATTATTAAAGAGATACGTATAATAAGAAGCTAAAGACTAGAGGTTGGATGGATGGATGGATGGACGGATGGATGGATGGACGGATGGTTGGATGGACGGATGGTTGGATGGATGGACGGATGGTCAGACGGACGGATGGATGGGTGGACAGTTGGATGGACGGACGGTTGGATGGTTGGATGGACGGTATGGATGGACGGAATGGATGGACAGATGGTTGGATGGACGGATGGATGGTATGGATGGACGGATGGTTGGATGGATGATGGTTGGATGGACGGAGGGTCGGATGGACGGATGGATGGACGGATGGTCGGATGGACGGACGTTCAGATGGACGGATGGTTGGATGGATGGATGGACAGATGGATGGATGGACAGATGGACGGATGTACCGAATGGACGGACAGATGGTTGGATGGATGGATGGATGGTTTAGATGGAGGGATGGTTGGATGGATGGACGGATGGTCGGATGGATGGATGGATGGATGGATGGACGGTTGGATGGATGGACGGTTGGATGGATGGACGGACGGTTGGATGGACGGATGGTTGGATGGACGGATGGATGGTATGGATGGACGGATGGATGGACGGATGGTTGGATGGATGGACGGATGGTTGGATGGACGGTATGGATGGACGGATGGATGGTATGGCAGTAATTATGAGATGATTTTGAGAGTTTCTAACAACAAAATATCTGTAAAATGTGGTGAATGACTGTGATTGTTTTGGTGTTGCTTTTATCTGGGCAAATCCAGAAATTATATTCATACTCAGAAGCAGCAACTAGCCAAAATTGATGTCAGCTTTCAAGTGGTTTCATGGATTACTGGCTAATGTGGTCTTTTACTTAGCTGTTTGTGCAAACAGGAGTGTCAGGATGTTTTTTTTCTAAACACGTATCTGATTATCCTGCTGCTCCTGAGCTCTGCCACATTTGTCTCGTTAACATCAGGTCTTCCATAGGGCTTTAAACTGACTTTAAAATGACTACCTACTCAAAATCTAAACTGTTGCATCTATGCATTAAGACCTGCCTGTCTCCTGAGATTTGTAATCATTGCATCGATTTAGGGATAGCTCACTCCCCTTCTCTTGCCAAAACTCTGAGTCTGCAAACATTGCCATCAACGGTCACATCTCCTCTGTGTGCTCATCATTCACTCGAAGCCGATAAGTCCTCCATTGACTTCTTTAAACACCACTCGTGACCTATTTCACAGTCATTCTTTTATACAGTCTCAACCAAAAATTGCTCTTTTCGCACAAGATCTGTAGTAAATAAACTCTTTACTTTAAGCGATTTCCTCATTTTGGATGATCTTTATGTGACACTTCTGGTGATTTAAACACTCTTGTTAAATACTCTCTCAGTGACTGTCCATTTTTAGCGCTCTCAGGACCGGGATCTGAGGTGGAGGTTTGGAAATCATTTTTAAGTACTGTTTTAAATGCAGACTATTGACCGTAATAGAGTACTCAAGGTTGAAGTAGAGATGTCCAGCCCTGTGCTAGTCTACACACCATCTGAAACCACTCCAGAATTCTCAGACTTTCTGCCAGATGTACCTGTAACTCTTATAAGGTTTTGAGCCTTGGTGATTTCAATTTTCAAATTTGCCATCCAGCCAAGCCTCTGATTTGGGAAAATTTTACTACTTACTGATTTGTTTAATTTGTCGTAGTTTTTCCATTTATCTTACACATGAGAACGGACATTTGATCTTAGTTTATCATGTGGTTTCCGTGTGTAAAGATGAGGCAGCTATCGGCTTGCCTGACATCTCGCTAAATGCCATTATCCATCCAAATCATTTACAAGGAGTTACTAAATAATTCAATTTAGTAGTGTGTATGTGATTGTGCCTGTGATGGACTGGCACCCTGTCCAGGGTGTACCCCGCCTTGTGCCCGATGCTTCCTGGGATAGGCTCCAGGTTCCCCGTGACCCTGATAAAGGAGTAAGCGGTAGAAGATGGATGGATGGATGTATGCCAGTTTTCTGATTCTCTATTATTACATTGACTCAGGCCTGGATGTCATAGACATCATGTTTTACTCCTATAAGTATTGAGAAGATACGGACACTTGGGATCAACATCAGGATAAAATGAAACTTAAACCTTCTGATTTAAATCTATTTTAAATATACGCAGGGCTGGCTTAATTTCACCTGACCTGTTAAAAAAAAAGGCCCTAATAGGGACAGCTCTAATAGTTTCCATTAACCATTTCGCTATTTGAGACGGTATCTAAGAGTGCTTCGAGCAATAGTCAGATATAAATCTGTTTCAAACAGATATTGAAGGCATGTGCAACTACATTTTCATGCGGGTAATCCCTATCCAACATATACCTGATATGCACGATTTCAAAAATTAGAGCATTGTGCTTTGAGAATACCCCAGACAGGAAAGCAGCATTATTTACCTCCATAAAAAAGAAAACCACCCTTGCAAGAAGTAGAATGATAAATGAAATGTCTTCTGAGGACAGGAAATATTCTCCATGCTGTTTAGCCTGAGGCTGAGTGTCTTCTAGCTCACTGTGGCACAATATGCATAATGCCAATGTCCCTCCAACTGTCATCCTCTATTGAGAGAGAAAAAGCGGAGACTCTGGAATTTTCTGCTGTCTTGACAGCTCAATGAAAAAGCTAAATTATCTTCATCAAGGCCATATTAGGTTCACGATCACTATACAAACCTAGTTGTATTTACAGTTTTAAATTAAATAAGCCGCTCGGTATAATAATAGTAATAATAATAACCTTTCCATATATTACCAGTGATTTGAAAGTGATCATTTGCTTCCATAAGAAAGCACTGAGGCTTGGCTGTGTGATTGCACATGCCATATCTTGAATACTCTGGCTTATTTCTTCCTGAGAGGTAATAAAGACTCATTTGCCGGTGAGTGCAGTAATCAATGTGATTTTCACACCATTTAAAGCTAAGCAGAACCAATTACTGTATCTACTTCCTCATTATTAGTGATGCTTGCAGTTACTTCATGGGATGTAAGAATGATGATTTGCTCTTTAAGGATTAACCCCCCCCCCCTTTTTCCTACTCGAGCTATATAATGAACAGGTTGCTCCTAGAGCATTCAAAATGCATTTGCATATTAAAGACTAAATAAGAAAATAGCAGAAACTCATTTAGCACTGGGGTAATGTAACATTTAGTCCCGCATTGTAATATTTCCAAATAATAAACAATATAGATAAATATAAGTGCATGTTCCTCCACTGCATTTTAAATACATGTATTTTATGTATAGTTTAAATATATAGTTATTTCTTATAATTAAATATATTGATATTTGATTGTAATGTATCCTCCGTCCTCCATTTATGATATTTATGACTCTTAGAGAAAAAGAGTTCTTTCTCCTCAGAGGGCCATACGTTTGGGTTGTAGAGTTGTTTCCCATTCCAGAAAGTATGTGTGATTACTACATAAATGTCTATGCAGAACATTTTTTAAAATGCTTTCATTAAATAAATAATTTTTCTCCCCAAAAGATGAATCTGTGGTTATACATGCCTCAAAGTACCCATCAAAGTAATACAGTTTTCTCCAATTGCTTGAGTTTCTTGCTGTACCATCTCCTTTCTTTTCTCTGAAAGGCCAAATTTTTTTTTTCGCATTGCATTGTGGGAAATGTAGGAAACCATTTACCAAAGTGAAAATAGTTGTTGATTAAAGATGTTCAATCAACAACACCTCATAGTAAAAAATTTGTTTAATCACCCAAAACCTCAGAATTTCAATAGTAAAGAAATACCCCTGAAGATCACATATAAGTTATAAACATTGACATGTAAGTTGCTAAGGCTGGATTTTTTCCCCTTTAAAATCAAATATCGAATCTGACGTTGGTTTGAATGCCTTACCCACAGCCTTGCACGTGCTGGAAACTGGATCCATTTCATAGCCCTCGTAGCATTCACACTTGTAGTCGCCTTTGTAGTTGATGCAAATTTGACTGCAGGCGTTTGGGTTCTCACATTCGTCTATGTCTGGAGGATACACAAAAAGCAAAGAGCAACTGTGTTGTCATCTTGTGACAGTTTCTATATCCACTTCATGACTGCTAAAGCCTAGCAATTCAAGCCACACACCTGTGGTTGGTATATTAATGTGTGGGCTGGGGAAAATGCTTCACATGGTCAAATCTGAACATTTTCTACTATATGTTCATATAAGTTCTGAAAACTACACACTTTCCTGAAGTGAAATTTTTATTTGTATCTCAATCACGAGTAAAGTTCTAGCATTTAAAAGTCTGGTTTACAACAAATGTGTTAAAGGAGAAAATGAAATTTAAAAATTTTATTCCGACTGAGACACTGGAGCATCACAGACGTTTCGGCATCCAGTATCTGATACCAAACTGAATTGATTAAGCTTAAGTCTGTATTGCTACAGTATGTACCAATCTAACAACTTCATAAAAACTTCTACACTGCTGTGGTTGGTGAGATATTTTGGCCAACACCATTTTTTGGCTGTTTGCTATAATTTAGACAGAATAACATCTGAAACGTATTACCAGGGCCTCAGTCATATGTAATATGATTGAGACACCATGCAAAGATTTTATGTGCCCTGTGCACATCTTAAAAAACAACAGTGTCTTATCACTAGTTCAATAAAGTTATAACTAATTTGTGTTAGAAATGTGCTAAGCACTAGGACAACATCAGTGGAATTATGAGGAATCTTTACCTCCACAAGTCCTCTGATCCAGCAGCGTGTAACCTGAAGGACAGTCGCACTCGTAGCCTATCTGCCGGTCCCTGCATATGTGAGAGCAGCCACCATTGTTATTGGCACATTCATTGAGCCCTATGAGGAAAAGACAGTAGTGGGAGTAAAAAGGTCAGTAAATCCAGCAGGGATTGGACACTGTGTGAAACGTGCATCTGGCATCCTGACAAGAACTGTTGATTCAATTCACTTTTTCATAGCGGAGACCCGGACTGATGGGAAAATCATGAGCTGAATAAAATCTCCCTTGCACGGCTCTGGAAAGGCAAGAATATTATCTTAAACGCTAGAAATATGGGACAGGATAATGTGCCTGATTGTAGTAAAAAGTAGCGGGTAACGATATGCAGAATACATCTGAGCAATCTTAGGCACTCGTCAGGAAGCTTTTTTTTTTTTATATACTCAAGCTATATTTACAGCAGGGAGGAAGAGATATGCTGTAAGCCTCACACAAACAAAATATTCGCTTTCTAATTGCTCTGAAACCAAAATACATTACACTTCCTTCAGTTGAAATGCTGGGCACGGACATTATCATAACCAACCAGCTCGAGAAGCTGTCCCAATCAGCAGAGATGTACACAGTAATTAGCATGCTTCGTGTCAGCACACGGATGACTGAGTACAGAGTACTGAAATTAATTAAGACACATGGTAGTGAGTATGTACTATGGGAGTAACACACATCCATATCTTTAAACTGAAGTAGGTGTGGCCTAAACCAATTTTTAAAAAAATTCAATTTGAACCTTACCACCATGCCCCTGGAAAAATCCCAGAGGTAGAAATGCCCACACTGACCATGATATTTTCTAACATTTTCAAAGGAATTTAGTTGGTTCTAATTCCCAAAATATACACTAGTAGCATCACTCAAACTACCACAACTCAACCACTTAACTACCACAACCAGCCGTCATTCAGGATTGATTATAAAAGTCTCACTCAGCGCCGCACCTACGGATGGGTACCAAAACCCGGTATTAAACTGGCCCCTGTGCTGAATTATGAAAGACTATAGTATCGATAAATTCTGCTCTTTGTTGCTGGAGAAAACTCGTCTGCATTTTTCTTATTCGCAATCCAGACGTGAGATCTCTCGTGTGCGGAGGCTGTCTGTCACACGCACAACACGAAAGCTCCCGCTTAATACACAAAGTGACGATGGCAGAGAGAAGCATACCAAACATTCAAAAGTGTGTGAGCACTTCACTGGAGTTGATGCAGACAACGCTCATTTCAACAAGCAGACTGCTTGTGTTTCCGCCCTTACAAGCAAAAATCTTGTTGTCAAAGCATTTTCCAAAATGTGCAGACAGGGAAATGCTAAGTTTTCGACTGCCTAGAAAGAACTCGTCTCTGGTGCCCCATCTATGTCAGGTATGTATGCTAGCAGCCTTTCCAGAGAACAATGACATATAATCAATCAATCAAAGGGAGGCTGCGGCTCAGTTGGTAGAGCGGGTTGTCCACTAATCGTTGGGTTGGTGGTTCAAATCCCGGCCCGGGTGATCCCATACTGAAGTGTCCTTGGGCAAGACACTGAACCCCAAGTTGCTCCCGATGGCAAGCTAGCACCTTGCATGGCAGCTCTGCTCCCATTGGTGTGTGAGTGTGTGTGTGAATGGGTGAATGAGACACAGTGTAAAGCGCTTTGGATAAAAGTGCGCCATTAATCATCTCACAGTCGATTCGCTCATTAAAGTCATGCTGAATCAATGTTGTTCACGTTAATCTTTAGATAGCACCTTTTAAAACAATGTTTACAGAAGACATATAATAGATACAGGAAAAATCTAATCAGTAGTAAGAAACATAATGGAATAAATAAAAGAAATAAAACGCACAGCAAATAAAATAGAATAAATAAAAGATAGCAATCTTTGTAACACTAACAATTCATATGACACCGGGGAGGGAAAATGGCTGATTGGGCCCAATTTGGACATTTTCACTTAGGGGTGTACTCACTTTTGTTGAGTTATTTTGAGGGGACAGCAAATTTACACTGTTACACAAGCTGTACTCTCACTACTTTACATTGTAGCAAAGTGTCATTTCATCAGTGTTGTCGCATGAAAAGTTATCATCAAATATTTACACAAATGTGAGGGGTGTGCTTACTTTTGTGAGATACTGTATAAGCTACATAACAAAGAATATTTTAATATCATATTGATGAGTACCAAAAAAATGTTTAGCAGAAATTGTATTATACAGAAATGTGATACGTTTATAGCAGGGGTCTTCAACGTTTTCCAGGCAGGGACCCCCAAACTGATGGCGAGATGGAGTGGGGACCCCTAATTATATACATTGTATGAAATTGTGTTATATCAAACTGGTACCAAAACTTTCGCGACCCCCATGCAGTACCTCCGCGGACCCCCTAGGGGTCGCGGACCCCCTGTTGAAGACCTCGGGTTTATATTTTTAACTTTTCATGACCAGTATCTTTTGCATTAAGGATGAGGGACCATATGTAGGGCTGAGAGAAGGGTGAAATGTCACACATTATGATTGACGGGACATGTTCATGAATATGTTGAAGGTGACACGTATTGTTCATATGCTCTGGACAATCTGGAGTCGGGTAACCGTGCATTTAAGCTAGCGGGGCGTGGCAGTGAAGCAGGTGCTCCATCTAATCTCATTTGCAGGGTGGAGAGAGCAGAGCGGCTGCCTCAGGGAAATTAACAGCAGCTTCAACAGCAGCCACCCGCCTTTATATGTTTTGCATTAAAGATTCATACCGAAGATAACCCACCAGAGAGAACGAGTGAGCGAGCGAGGGAGAGAGAGAGAGAGGGGGAGAAAGCACTGTGCGCGCAGGAACATTTACAAACACAAGATGGCATTTTGGAAATGTCATATATCCTCAATTAACATCCTGCTGCAGTCGGGTAGAGAACACAGAAGGATGTGGTCTTATAGGGGAAACGTTATCACGGGGCAGTCATGAGCAGGTTCACATCTGATATATATGAAGTCAGTTCGCTGTTAATATGGCTGCTTTGATAGATGAAGGTAAAGGCTAGTGTGTGAGCGAACAAATCAATTTGAACTGAACACGTCAATAGGAATGAGAAAAAGAATCAATTCTTGAATGTAGCACGACTCTTTAATGACTCTATTGAAAGAGCGAACATCATATTCAAACTTATTTTCCCAGGTCAACAGTAGTAGACATTTCTATTGAAAAAAGTAAGCTTAGCCCAGATAATTATTTTAAAAAGTGCCTTTTAATTGCCTTTATATTAAACACAGTGTTTTTAGATTGATTTTTATTCATTTACCCACAACTTATATTCAGTACATTTTACATTTCCTCAGCTACAAAAATCCATTATCTTCACCAACAGGCCAAATCGAAATAGCCATAAAGGACTTGCATTTCTTCAGAGAACTTTTGGTACTTTAAGTGACTCAGGGATCGTTTAGACCACATGGTTCGTAAACATTTTGCAGCTGTTTAACACACTGTAAAAACAGATAAGTTCATTTACATTACATTTAGCCGACGCTTTTATCCAAAGCGACTTACAAATGAGTGCACACTCACACACCAATGGTAGCAGAGCTGCATGCAAGGTGCTAGCTTGCCATCGGGGGCAACTTAGGGTTCAGTGTCTTGCCCAAGGACACTTCGGCATGGGATCACCCGGGCCGGGATTCGAACCACCAACCCCACGATTAGTGGATTAGTGGACAACCCGCTCTACCGACTGAGCCACAGCCGCCCATTTAACTCAAAAAGAATTTGAGGTAACTAATTACCTCAAAATGTTTTACGTTGATAAATCAATTTCTTTAAGCTAAATACACTTAAATATAACATTTAACTCAAACTTTGCCATTTAAAATTAATTTTTGTTATATTTAAGTGTATTTGACTTAAATAAATTGATTTATCAACGTAAAAATTTTGAGGTAATTAGTTTCCTCAAATTTGAACTTGTCCGGTTTTGCAGTGCAATAATATAAATTCTGTGGACCTCTTCAGTGTAGATTTATTTTATGGACATAATACATTTACATTTATTCATTTAGCAGACGCTTTTATCCAAAGCGACTTACAAATGAGACACACTCACACACCAATGGTAGCAGAGCTGCATGCAAGGTGCTAGCTTGCCATCGGGGGCAACTTAGGGTTCAGTGTCTTGCCCAAGGACACTTCGGCATGGGATCACCCGGGCCGGGATTCGAACCACCAACCCCACGATTAGTGGATTAGTGGACAACCCGCTCTACCGACTGAGCCACAGCCGCCCATTTAACTCAAAAAGAATTTGAGGTAACTAATTACCTCAAAATGTTTTACGTTGATAAATCAATTTCTTTAAGCTAAATACACTTAAATATAACATTTAACTCAAACTTTGCCATTTAAAATTAATTTTTGTTATATTTAAGTGTATTTGACTTAAATAAATTGATTTATCAACGTAAAAATTTTGAGGTAATTAGTTTCCTCAAATTTGAACTTGTCCGGTTTTGCAGTGCAATAATATAAATTCTGTGGACCTCTTCAGTGTAGATTTATTTTATGGACATAATACATTTACATTTATTCATTTAGCAGACGCTTTTATCCAAAGCGACTTACAAATGAGACACACTCACACACCAATGGTAGCAGAGCTGCATGCAAGGTGCTAGCTTGCCATCGGGGGCAACTTAGGGTTCAGTGTCTTGCCCAAGGACACTTCGGCATGGGATCACCCGGGCCGGGATTCGAACCACCAACCCTACGATTAGTGGATTAGTGGACAACCCGCTCCACCGACTGAGCCACAACCACCCTATAACTATTAGGCTCATTATGAAAATATGTATAATAATACTCTGGATAATGATTGGAGATTTTTATCTGAACCTTCCACAGACAGAACACGCAAGTTAATCTTATTTATACGCTTATTGCATTTTAAACCGGAGGTTTGATTCAACTCATTTGATTCAATTTGAAGTCAAACGGACTAATAACACCAGAAGAACTCGTTGCGAATTCTGGGCTGTGATTTTGATGTTTAACTGTGTGTTTCTGTACAATTTGTTTTGTTCTCTTTTTAAACTTGTGATTATGTAAAAGTTTATTTCAAACACTTTACTTTGACAGCCTTAAGGGAAATACATTCAAATTGAATATTATCTTGTTGGATGAAAAAAAAAGTAGGTACCCTACTTCAAAATAGAATCAAAGTCATCAGTCACTAACAAAACTGTGTATTAATGTGTGTGAGTGTGTGTTGCGGTACATACCACACTGCTTCATAGGCTCGTCTGACCAGTCCTTACAGTCCTTGATGTTGTCACACACCCTACTGCTATCAATACACTCTCCGTTATTACACATGAACTTCAGCGGCCCTTCGCATTTAGTAGCTGTAAGAAAACAAGACAAACTATTCTTAGATGTCTTTTTCTCTTAAAACACAAACTCTGATAGATTTAATATCTGTTGTCATGGGCACACACTAACTAACACACTTTATTTCTGTGGGTCTAAGCGCATTCATAATCAGAAACCAGAGCTCAGAACAGAAAGCATGGCATAAAGGTGAGCTCACTGTCATCCAGGTGGATGCGACACACTAATGGTGGTTGAGGAAATTCCCCCTGCCCTCCATACAATGTAAAGCACTTTGAGTACCTAGAAAAGGGCTAAATATATATAAATCTAAGGAATCATTATTATTATTATTATTAGCGTATTATTAGTATTTCAACTGGCACCCTGTCCAGGGTGTACCCCGCCTTGTACCCGATGCTCCCTGGGATAGGCTCCAGGTTCCCTGTGACCCTGAAAAGGAGTAAGCGGTTGAAGATGGATGGATGGATGGATTAGTATTTCACACTCGAACAATTGTGCTAAATTCAACCCTGCAATCATCTCAGGAAAAAAAGGGAATCCGAAAAAAGAGGAAAAGTGTAAAAACGAGACGTACTCTTGTTGATGCAGCCTGCTTCGTCACTGAAGTCCGGACAATCGTGCTCACGGTTACACTGTTTAGTGCCGTGAATGCAGGAGCCATCACCACACTGAAACTGATCCGGCCTGCAGGTAAGCAGAGCTGACACACACACACATACAGCCACACATACACACACACACACACACACACACAAGCTTATGACTTAGGGTGTTTCTCATAATTACAGCATAGGAAACGGTTTTGTCTTTTCTATTGCAGTCGGGTCAAATACGAAATGCACTTCAATTCCAAAGCAATCCCTCACTCGCATCCGCACTAAACCCCCCAAAGCCTCACACTAACACCAATCGGTCTGTGTCTTAATGCCTTCGGTGAACAGGGATATACATAAAGTAGGTGCGCACTGTGATTTGTGCTGTTTGAGCGAGATGGTGTTTTTCTCATTCATCTTTTTTAAAGCGTGTTTAATTATTCATGCCGTGCGTCTCAGTAGCGCGGCAGCGGCGGAAGATAAACTGGTGATCAATTTCAGCAAATCAGAGAAAATTATTCCATGCTGGATGTAGCTCAGCTCTAAAGACAAGGATAAACACACACACTGGCTCGTCTTTACTATACTTGTGAGGATCCGCAGTTGGTGGAATTGTTAATACAGCTAATTCATGTTCTAACTAGACTTCGATCTAACCCTAAACCTCAGAAACCATAAAGAGACTTTTTTGGCTGTTTTATTTGTATTTATTTGAAATAAAAGCTCGAGTCGTGCTGGAACAGGTTTGGGCTTCCTCGTTAAAGTGAAGGGAAATTCTATACAATTGTGTGCTTCCAACCACATATGGGTGTGATGGTCAGGTGTACATAATCTTTATATAGTGTACGTCCATCTATTTTCTGTACCACTGGGTCGGGGGGAGCCTATCTCAGGAAACTCTGGACATAGGGCGGGGCACACCCTGGACAGGGTGCCAACCCATCGCAGGACTCAATCGCCCACGCTATGGACAATTTAGAGATACCAATCAGCCTACAACGCATGTCTTTGGACTGGAGGAAACCCGCGAAGCACAGAGAAAACATGCAAACTCCAGGCACACATGGCAACGGCAGGATTTGAACCACCAACCACAGAGGTGCGAGGCAACCGTGCTGACCACTAAGCCTCTGTGCCCCCCCTCTTGCATACATACATTCTAGAGCTGCAACAACTAATCAATGAAATCGATAATAATCGATTTTGAAAATCGCTGTCAACAAATCTCATTATTGATT
Source organism: Noturus placidus (assembly GCA_022414735.1). NCBI lineage: Eukaryota > Metazoa > Chordata > Actinopteri > Siluriformes > Ictaluridae > Noturus > Noturus placidus. The sequence continues at coordinate 3,331 of JAFFST010046544.1, read as the reverse complement.
AGTTGGTCTTCACGTTACTTCTTCGGAGACTAAATACTAAAGTTTTGTCCCAAATGACGTACTATACACTTACACTATGCACTACTGTCTAGTGCAGTGTTTCTCAACCAGGTGTCTTAACCCTAACCCTAGTGGTCAGTGGTGTAATTGCAGGGGGTCTCTAGGAAATTAAAAAAATGTTTAAATTATATATATATATATATATATATATATATATATATATATATATTTTGTTAAATGTATCAAAACATATTCAGATGAGATGTTTTAAAATTAATCAATTTGGTTATTCGCAAATATCACTTTAGGTGAACTGACGATCATTCATTAATGGATTTATTTTAAATTTATTTACAAATGAAATGATAATTAGCAAAAACCTATGAGTGGTAGACGGTAGGGCAGCTGTGGCTAAGTCGGTAGAGCGGGTTGTCCACTAATCCACATGCCGAAGTCACTGAACCCTAAGTTGCCCCCAATGGCAAGCTAGCACCTTGCATGGCAGCTCTGCTACCATTGGTGTGTGAATGTGCTCTCATTAGTAAGTCACTTGTA
>JAFFST010046542.1:59698-76136 GCA_022414735.1 Noturus placidus | reverse complement strand
TTGTGTTTACTTGTGTTGTCCTTGACTATTGTTTAAATTGGTTTGATGTTCCGAAACACTTAAGTGTGACAAACATGCAAAGGAACAGGAAATAAGGAAGGGGGCAAACACTTTTTCACACCACTGTAGATGTATTTTGAAGAGCACATGGCATGGTGTTAAATTGTAAACCTAAAGCAAAAAAAAATGCATCCTGAAGTAATTATCACCTCTCCTATGGGAGTAAACGTCGCTCCAATGAGCTGCTGAAGGGTCAGGATGTACGAAGTCGGCCCAGTGATGAGAGTCGTTCCCGTGTCAACGATCGCCTGGCAACTGTGAGAATGACAGAAGGTAGCACTTCCTTGAACCTTGACTCTAAAAAGAAATGGGGAAAAAATTCAGTACTGATGTATAGTGGCACAGTGTGTTTGGTAAGGAATCAAAAATGATGGGGCATGCTCTTATATGATAAGATCAAGCATTATGGAAGTTCGTTATAACACGCTACAAAGTAACACATTACTGTAATCATGACTTTTTCCTGATAAAGTAGTAATGTAACGCATTACATTTTAAATTTATTATGTAAAATCCGTTATTAAAATAAATCATGTTTTGCCCTGAAGATTTTTTCTTTAATTCTTCACTTGGAACGGTTTGTATTTTGTATCTTCACTGAACGGAAGCGAGACCAATCAGACAGGGTTTACAGGAAAATACATGGAAACACTCGTGTCTTATTGGCTGACATATCTCAGTAATGCCAAATGCTAGCTCACACAGTCAGTGTGAGGGGAAAATGGATATACACTTTTTTTTTTAACACAGTAAAGGAGTTGAAACTGAAACTATAACACCCTTTCATGTTGAGCAGGAAAACAAGGTAAAGGTCTATATGAGTTCCAGTTTACGTGAACATGATATGAGCAGAGCATAAGGAAAGATTATGTGCTTTGCATGGCGCTGTAGCAGCTAAACCCATACAATGATGTCTTAATTGTGCCTCCCCTTGGTTAGTGACACCAATCTAGCCTAGTTAGAAAAGATTTATAATTTATCGGTCTGGTAGTCCTACAGACAGTGTCAACACCCAAGGCAAGTGTCATGATTAGTAATGATTACTTTTTACATGCAGTAATCAGATTACAATTTTAAAAGCACTAATTAGTAATCTGTAGTGGATTACGTTTTTGTATGAAGAGTATATTCATGATGAATAACACTGATCATGATGATAGTTGATTATTTTCCAATAACTGTGTTTTATTAAGTGTTTTACTGTTCTTATACTAAACCAATTTACAAGTGTTTACAATTATTGTTATTAATAAATGATGTATCACACTTTTAACCATTTATAAGCCATTAAATAATTTCAGCTTGTCATATTGCAAAGTAACCATGGTCCTGTAATTTAGTAACTGTTATAAAATTATGACACCTAAGAATACATCTATTTTAAATAAATATCTTATTACATAAAGTATTTCCATAGCAATAACGCTATACTTTTTTTCTTTCTTAACAACAGGCGTTAAAAACAACAAAAAAAAAAAACAGTTTATTATCAGGCTTCACATAATCATCAGGTATAGGTCACAAATACCTGTTAATTAGTTGTTACCATAGAAACAATAACACAATGAACACACAGTAATATATTATATATATACTGCTTAAAAAAATAAAGGGAACACTGTGTTCCCTTTATTTATTTATTTTTGCGCAGTGATATATATATACACACACACACACACATTGTATATAGTACCAAATCAGTAACTTACATAGAATATTCTGTGTATAGGACAGTCTAAATCACAGTGAACTTACGCGTCTACTTTGATCTGCCAGTAGCCATTTAAAGTAATTGGGAGCCAGTTAATGGGACGAATGAAGAGCTCTTCATCCATACCTCCTAGCAACAATTCTCCTCCCAGATTAGTACTTCTGCTATTCCTGCAAAACGCAATTCACATATCATAATGAGATCTGTGATGTAAAACTGTTACAAATGGTCATATGGGGCAGTTTCTTTTGTTGCTGCATGTCCATGCTCACTTGCTGAGGTAGAAGGAAAACATGGGCTTTTCCAGTTTCTTCTGGTTCATCATGTTGTCAAATACTGGTTCTCCATTCTCCTCAGCCAGCGATGGGTAACTGAGGCCCAAAACTCCATCGAACTTGGTCATGACAAAGGACATGCCTGGCTCGTACACCGACTCCCCAAACATCTGATCCCGCAGAACAATAGAGCCCACCTACGCAACATGGCACCATTACAAATCACACAATCTCAGCAGAGGTACACAACAACATTATGGACTGAACAAAAAAAACAGACCAAATAAATTAAAGTATATATATTATAGAGTAGATAATGTATAGTGAAGGGTCGTCTTGGTGCCATCAGAAGTCTACCATGGATAAAGATGTTTGGCATTTGCTGAGGTTGAATTTTTAATTCAATAACAGGTCACATCCCACAAACAGGAATGCCCCAGTCATAAATCATATTAACAGTTCTTAACTGAAACCTCTATTTTCTTCTGGACAGAAGAGTACAGCAGTGTGACCAGGCCTAATTTATTAGCTTCCAGTCTGCAGCATCTGTGGCTTTACCCTCAGGGTATCTTTAGCAGTCACGCCCAGCAGGTGGCCAGAGTCATAGTGAATGCCAAAAACTCGACCATCGTGAACGTAGGTGCTCGACTCCACAGCCTTGAACTTGTGATGTGCAACTGTGCCAAGAGAGGAACACAGTGACCGGTGACCATAAATCCCAGGTCACTAGCATAAAAAAAAAAAAAGTGGGCAGATTCGGCCAAAAGAGACAAGGAGCTGTCCAGCTGTACATACATTAAACAAATTAACAGTACAAAAGTGATAATTACCAATACTAATTAAAACATTGATATTAACATAAATTTGACATGAAACTTTAAAACATGTTTATTGTTCTTTTTGAAATAAGTAGAAATGTGTACATTACCACATGCTTGACTGACACAGTAAGATGAAGGCACCCACAAATCAGCAGATCCAGTGTCAAAGATCACAGTGAAGTTCTGTGCTGGGGTTCCCAGACTGATCTGTCCATAGTACTCTGCCTTCACAACATACCATCGAACATATGTGCTTAGATATACTGGCCTGAAGTGGACATGTACACGAGAATGCAATGCTTAACCCAAGTATAAGCATTTGTAGCCCAATAACCCAGTGTGGACCTGTCACTGGTGGCCATAATTTATACGTTATAATGGCAAACTTAATATCTCTCCCTTCAGTTGACTGTACAAGCTCCATGTTAGATCATCTTTACTGTAATTTAACAATACCTTTTGGAAAATGAGCCCATGATGACTTGTTATACATTGTCATAAGTAACCTTGCACTGTTTAAAAGCACTCACATCCACAAAGTTGTAGAGTCTCACTGCTGCTTTGCCTGGTTTGAGAGATGCCAAGTTGGAAGGGTAACACTGGCCATAGAGGCGAGAGAAAGTATCCAGCTGGTGATCTTTCAGAAAGTCCTGCAGCTGGTTAGTTGCTCTTAAATGACTCCTCAGAGGGGACGTCTTCATCAGAGGCACCCTTGGTTCCAAATGTGTATCAAGCAAAATTGAGTTAACATTAAACATTAGCCATAACGTTGAGGATCAATCTTATTGCTTTCCTCTATCCCCCATGACTATATGCACAAGTTCTTAACTTCAGCCTCTTAAATCACAGCTATTTTTGAAAATTCTCTTACCTCACAAGACCATGAACAAAGCACAGCGCACAGAAGCAGGAGCAGAATTCGCTTCATCTTCATTACTCGACAGCGTCTGTTAGCAGGTCTTACGATGACGCTTTCATACAGAAAAGTTGAAACAGACCTTTGCTCAGCTTCGAATCAATCACTCGTCTTCGCCAACCAATCTCAACAGTGTTAAATAAATGTTGCACTGATTTCAGGTTGCCATGACCTTGAACACTATTCTGCTTACTAAAACAGGACACAAAAGAGGTATTCAATAAAAAAAAAATTGAAAAACATTAAAAGGCAAAAGAGCTCTATTAGACTGAGTCACTAGTTTTGTCTACACACAAATGGTCATAAAGTGTGCCATTTGATTTTTTTTTAGACAGATTTTTGAACACAGAACCAATTTTACCATTTACAAACAAGATTACAAAAAATAAAACTAATTATTCTCTAAAATCATTGTGTATTCGTGTAAACTTTTTTTGGTCTAAACCAAGTTTGCAATGGCTTTGCACATTGTATTTGGCTTAGTTAAACATGACACTCAATGTTAACACACCAATGCAGCTCAAATACAACTTCTGTTTAATGTCATTAAGTAACTTAAGGTAACATTTCAGAGAAATGTTTACTATATTGCTGTACCAGATGTCAGTTCAACCAAAATGGGTGAAAGACGACAAGGGACGAAAACCAGGTTTGAAAGTTTTATTATTGAGTAAACAAAGAAAGCCACACTGTCATGTTTGAATAGTGGCAGGATACAGACAGCCTCTGCAGTGCTAACTGTGCTACACAATGACATAGACCTAATGACAAAGACCTAAAGAAGGAGGCCATTGCAGGTAATAAATACACAGGCTGCTTTCCGCACTCTTCGGTTCTCCTAACATGGGTGGTGATCTGGTACTCGTTTTCTGAAAGAAAATATTGCAGTTGGTGAGACATAACATATTGTCTCAGACACTCTGTGAACTCACAACCTTCGACAAGCTGTGGGAGAGTTTCAGCACGTGAAGCTAAATCTGGCATTGCACAGCTAATTAAGTGAGAGAATGTGAGTCAGCCAGAGCGAGAGGTTTGTTTCCATGGTAACAATCAATGACTCAAGTAAATGAGCACTAGTCCAAGATTCTCCACAACAGAGATAGATTATGTGAGCAGTTTTAACTTACCTTGGTGCGGCCTTGATGATGTTGTCTACACGTAGAATCATTTCAGCTGCCTCAGCGGCACTTAACAGTACCTGCCTCTTCACCTGGAAGCTCTCTGTGATGCCCAGCTCAGCCATGTCACCAATTGTGCCCTGTGTCATGTCTGAGGCACAGCAGGGTTAAAGGTCAGAGGGAGCTTAAAGACAGTGTATAATTGATTGACTGGCACAAGAAAAAACATAACAGCTATGTCAGACATTTAATTTTTGCTATAAAACCTGATCACTATATGTTTGTGTGATACCGTGCCAGAACTCACCCAGGCCGAAAGTGATCTTATTCTCCTGGTGAGCTGCTCTCAGTTGAGCCACGAGGTCGGCACTGTCATAACCTGCATTATCCGCAATTATAGTCGGCAGCTAGGATAAAAACGTGTTCATTAGATTAATCGTTAGTTGGAATTTAAAACAACACATATCAAGCCATATAAACTAATCACATCTTGCACAAACATTCCCTAAACTAGAAATGTTATACACTACTGATCAAAAATTTGGAGACACTGGGCTGAAATGTTCATGACCTTAAAAATCTTTTGATCTGAAGGTGTATGATTATTGACTCAAATCGGTGTTGCAGTCAAAAAGCAAATTGTGCAAACATTCATATTTTTTTCATTAGAAAACTAACATTTTATTTACGATTTTTTTTTTTAAACTAATTACTTGGAGCAAAATATTCTGAAAAGCAGCCGATAAGTGTCCAGCATCGATGGGAACTCCTTTAATACGGTTTAAAAAGCATCTCAGGGAGATTCAAGAAATCGACTTAGAAAATGCCAAGAATACATTTATGGAAACTCTAAGCAAAAACGACGTCTACTTTGAAGAGGCTAAAATATTTAATTATTTTTTAATTTTATTTTTTTTAGTTCTGTTGACTTATTATTCTAAAATTTGGAAATAAAAATAAATAATGAGCGTCTAAACTTTTGACCAATAGTGTACAGAATATATCCCTATGTAAATGGAGCGGGCAAGCAGCGACAAATAATTTCAAAATCGGGCACTTGAACGTTTGTTAGGTCAGTAAAAATAATTATTATTTTTAAATCATTAGGGGACAAAAATACTTTATAATATAATGTTTATGAAATGCTCTTCCACATGTAGCTTGTATTAAATCTTTCTGCCAGGGGATAGAAATTCAAAAATCTTACATCCTGTAATTTGAACTGTTTGCAACTTATCCGCTCTCTGTTATATCCACTTTGGTCAAAAGTATACGTATGTACTTCTGAATTAAAAACAACGACTTCACAAATCCCAGTGTGAGACTCTGCGGAGCAGAGCCCAGTAATTATCTCTCACCATTCTCAGAGCTTTGGCAAAAGACTCCATAGCCACTGCTTCTTTTCCTGGGGTTCTGCTGGCCAAGTCTGTCACTACTTTAGCCATCAACATCTCTGAACAACCTATGGGAGTGACAAGTTTTGAGAAGTTTTGTCCCCCCCCCCCCCAAACTGATCAAATTCTTGAAAACTTTACATAAATCTTGTTTCATAGTAACACGAGAATTTGATTTAATTTCCATGCACCAGGCATCTAAAACCGATAAACGCTGAGTTTAAGGTTAATGTAAACAGTTCACCTTGAATCTGCAATCAGAATGAATTCATGACAAGAAAAGGAAGGAGAAACTACATAAACTGGTACAATCAATATCTCCACATACCTCCACCATAGACTGTGCGAGTCTCTTTAATGGTCTGAGCCAACACACATAAAGCATCATGGAGAGAACGTTCAGCCTCGTCCAGAATCTGCTTTGTTGCGCCACGCAGAACAATAGTGCAGGCCTCACCTTACAAGACACACATACAATTATATTTCACCTATAGACTCTGCTCAGAGTTAAATAATACCCACATATGGAGAGATTGTTTAGGAATTTAGGTACTGGCATTAAAGAGTCAATGATGTTTAACGTAATGTTCGAGTGCTTCTAAAACTGGAACAATTTCAAATATACATTTTATGCACAGTTGCAAGAAAACTCAAGGCATAAAGCAATTTTTACTGTTCATATTTACTTTACAGGCATGAACCATTACAAACTGCTCCTTTAATTTCCACGCTAACCACGCTCATGACATCTGCTCTTACAAATAACGTGGTGCTTGTTTTGTATCAGCCTTTCCAGGCCAAGCTGCTATTTGCACTGTTGTGTTAAATGACTGCATACATCCCAGATTACAAACCAGTACTCTGACAATGTAAGAGTGGAAATTCAAACATACTCTTGTTGCAGCAGGAAAATAAATAAATAAAATTAAATAAAAGAAGAACAGAACCCTTATAAATAATGCATTCAGCAGAATGTGGGCAGAGTCTGTGTAGATGTTTACCCATGTCCACTCCAGAGAAATGAATTAGAGTGTCCTCTCCAATCATCACCTCTTCAATGAGTTTGCAGTGACCCAGCTTTACCAGCTCAGGGTGGTCAAAGGTGGACGTGATCTCCCCTCCTGATAAAGGAAGCAATCCAGTGTTAACAGCAAAAGCAAGAGACAATTCCTTATCCTGCTTGCCAAAACAAAAACAATGATATTCACCTGTTTGTTTGACTAATTTATGCCATTAATATTATCAGTGTTTAGCCCTTTTGCTTCATTTATCTAATGGTAATCTCTTATCTCGAAACTTTTGAGCCCTCTAGTGGTGTCGTGGGCCTATCGATGAAACACCATTTATTCCTCCACCTCTGCACACTCGGGCGAATGCCAATAAGGGATTGCAAGACCAAGTCCCATCACCTCAATTCTAATATTATAACTTAGGATTTTGCCTCTTGTTGTCTTTGAGAGAACCATAATCTTTTTGTATCTTTCTGAGCTGTATTTTTTTATTTTGGTAAGAGCGGATCTTGATTAAGGCACTCTCCACAATCATGCAGTCCTTTATCGACATACCCGTGACCAACGCCAGTCGCTCCACTCCGGCAAAGTCAGCATGTTCGATGGCCATGACGCCGGCAGCAGCAAAAAGCTGTTCTGGGTAGTTATAGATCAGCTGTCTGGAGACGAGAGGAAATTTCTATGACTTTACATTCAGCTCGCAGTCACAATGTTTTCAAATACCATAAAATCTCTTAATATTTGAATATAAAAATACTAGATGCCAAATCAGATCCTGCCTACTGAAATATTTTTCAGTGGTCAAAAGACCCAAATGAATTATGTTGTGTCTAGTATACACCTTGTACCTATTGATGAAGCAGTTAATGCCATGCTTCAGAATGCGCTCAACTTTCTCCTTCATCTTCTCTTTCTCTGCCCCTTCAATTTCTGCCACTTTTGCTGTTGAGTCGACACGCACTCTAGAGCCGAATATCTACAGAAACCACACACACACACACACAGAATGAATGGGTGTGTTCTCAAAAGAAAAAAAGAGGTAAAAGGCATTTCCAGACAAAACGAGGGCAGTGGAAGATACAGTTAAAGCTGTACCTTGATCTTGTCTGTGTCCATGCCAGTGTTGGCAATGAGGATGTTTGCGTTCTCGATTCTTTTGGGTTGATTAACACCGATCTTCTTGTCAAGTAGGAATCCTGATAAGACAGACAGAATTAATGTATGTATTAAAATACAAATAAAGACCTACAACCTGCAGAGCCAAACCCAAACTGAATACAAATCAGGAACTTGTTTCTCAAAAATGTATTCAGATTCAGACCTTCATCCAGGTAAGAGTCTATTAGGCTGCCTCCCAGCTTCTTAATCAAATGGATGGCCTCCAGGTTGCCAGAGCCCTTCAGTCGGAGCACTGCCTGCACAGCCAGCTTGGCAAAGTGATCCTTATGATGAGTGAGCAGTTTGGATGATAGAGTGGTGCGGGAGATGTTCAACAGATCCTCCTGGAATTTTACCTGGTCGTTACTGTAAATGAAGAGAGGACTTAATGAACAAAGGTTATGAGGTTTAGGCAACACATTCTGTGCATGACATATGGTGCAATACCAGAGTAAACAGCAGTTCCGTACATTGTCTCAAGATATATACACACTATGGTAGATTCCTTAACTCCTGCCACCTACACTGTATAACTTGTTCACGGGGGTATTCCTGTCTCAGCTCTGACCCAACTATGATTTTAATCTTCCTGATGTATGAAAAACATGGGTGAGTATGTGATTGGCATGTAGAAAAGCACCAGCAAGTTTGCAATATATATGAAAAAGTCTTAATGTAAACAAACAGAGCACCATTTTTGACTCAAACATATGCAACAGAAGGCTTTTGCAAAAAGTGACAGTTTATATAGAGTATCATTATTATTATTATTATTATTATTATTATTATTACAGAGCAAATATGGAAACAACCGTAGAAAAGCAAACATTTCAAAAATTATAATAAAAATAATAATAATAGATTCTTCGACTCATGATGGTTAATACAGAGATGTTAAAATGTTACCCATGGTCCACTGCGGCCTCCCTCAGAGCCTCACGAGCAGCCTGGGTGGCCTTCCTCCAGCCCGAGATGATGATCTGAGGATGGATCTTCTTGGCAATCAGCAGCTCCGCTTCCTAGTGCACAATGAACACAAAGTCACCACTGAGCCACCTTGACTTTAGATATTATAGAGGGATATGAATCTCGAGGCACCTTAAAACCCAATTTTAAAAGGCTTTTGAAACTGAATATCAAAAACTTATCAACTAGTAAGACGATACTGCTAATGTTTGCCTTGCAATATAATAATCCAAGCACATTAATATTCATATGGATTCAAATAACTCTTTTCAAGATTAAAACGGCTACAAAAGTTAGAGAGAAATGGACTACTCAAATAAATAAATAAATAAATAAATTGAATCATCAGCAAACCATGAGGAAAAGATCGTCCAGATTGCAAAGTGACTAAACATTTTTCAGAAATCTATCAGCTAACTATAATTACAGCAGGTTAATGACTCACCCTGAGCAGTTCTGCTGCCAGGACAGTGACAGAAGTAGTGCCGTCTCCAACCTCATCATCCTGGACCTTCGACATATCTGAAAACAAAACAAATGTTGAGCGGCCTATAATGATACACTACTAAACGTTTAGACTTTTTGTCTTGCTCCTGCTGTAAACTAAACTAGAATAAAAAGGTCTATTTGAACCTGTTGTATATCCATAGACTCCATACTAACCGACTAGCACTTTGGCAGCAGGGTTGTCTACACCGATGGCTTTCAGAATGGTTGCTCCATCGTTGGTCACTGTAACAGATCCCTCACGTCCACCACCCAAGAGGATTTTGTCCTGCAGAGAATATGAACAGCTGAGAATAAGAACACAGATGGTTACCCAAAACAAGTATGCCAATATTCTGAACCATTTACATACCATTCCTTTTGGTCCAAGTGTACTTTTCACCAGATCCCCAATAGCAATGGCACCAACAAAAGAAGACTAGGAGAAAGAATGCATAGGGTTATCTAAGCTGTTTCTGTGTACATAAAAGATTTGATCATTTTTAGCAGGATAATTAACTGTTACATAACAGAACAATACTTTAACACAAAACAAAAGCTTTAGTTATGGTCACAGTTAAGTTAGGCTGAGATTGTGTGTGTCAGGTACAGTGGGTAGATATTTGGGGCAATCACATTTAACTGTTTGTACAGAAAATTGACAAGTGTGTATCGTTTCTGTTTTCTTGACCAGTTTGAGCCAGTCAAAGTGAATCAAACAGGTTTTTTGACCAGTCCATGGATGTATACTGATCAACTCATAGCTGATTAGTAAGTTAAAACAGTAAATACAGGGAGTAGGTAAATATATACAAATACCAGACAGGCATTCGTGTCTGCAGTGTGACAAACCAACTGAGCTATGACTCAGTAAGGCTGATTATTTTTGATCAATATTGAGATCTCAATTATTTATCACAATTATTCATTGATTTTTTAGAGACAACATATTTTTATTGCACTTTCACATTTAAATAAACAGACCGCTGCTTTCACCTCCATGTTGTGCTACATTCCTGCTAATGTACAAATCTTTGCATCAAATTAGACTGGTCCTTAAAGTGCATCATCTCATAGAAGCAAAACATAAAATTGTGCCCAAATTATAGGATAAGTAAAAATGCCAATCAACCAAATGAAAAGATGCATCAAATATAACAATATGCAACTACATGAAAGCAATTCAGGCATACGCAGAAAAGGCAAGAACAGTGTTTAGAGGAGGAGAAACGCAGACAATTTATTTTAGGAGACTACACAAAAGTTAGGGACACAGTTGAAATTTAGTGGGGTTTTTTATTATTTATTTATTTATTAGAGATGGCAGCGTTAATGTGCCACAATATAACATCAGTAGGCACAAGAAAACTTGAGCCTGTCAATTATGACAGAATTCATGAACATTTTGAGGGATCAATAAAAGATGGCGGTTTGTGAGATCGGAGAGTTGACAGAAGCAGATGATGTTCAGTGTTAGTCGTCATCATAATGGCTTCTCTGCAGTATTTACACACTTGTTTGGTTGACTGAGGAGATAAAAAGCAGTGCGAAAGTAACTGTTGTGCGGCGTAGATGCTTTTTGGACTTTTTATTCCGATTGTATTATACAACTCTGAACAGGTCACTGTGCAGATAAATATTTACTCACAGTCACACAAAGTACTTCAGTCGCAAATGCGACCGAAATGGAAAACTGTAGAGCCCCGAATTTATCTGCAAAGTTTTTTCCCGTATTGATGAGATTTAATGTCCCCTACAACCTCTGTAGTGATATTTAGCATCGCGCCATTGTTATGATTTCCCCTCGCGCAAAGCGCTAGAGCTAGCAGAGAAACTGGCAGCTCGAGCGCTAAAATGCTAAGTCCTATTCCGTGTTTCGGCATTACAAAATGAGGTCAGCCCTGCTATATGTATATATTGGTTGTAAGTGTAGGAAGCACTTGATATGAGTGGAGAAAACAGCTGAGTATTCTAGGAGCGGAGGACGAACTTTAAACGTAAATATCGCAGTCGATCATGTTCATTTAATCGTGGGCAGTCAAAATCGTAATCGATATCCAATTAGTTGCACAGCCCTATGAGTCAGTTAGTTAAATATTATCCGACTGCTTCTAATACAATAGCTGAATGGCCAAACGTTTGTGGACACCTGAGCATCACACAAATATGTTGTTCTTCCCCCAAACTGTGGCCACAATGTGGCAACCCAAATATATATGTTGGCTTTGTATGCAGTAGCATTACAGTTTACCTTCACTGGAACTAAGAGGCCAAAACCTGCTCCAGCATGACACTATGCTGCACAAAACAAGCTCCATGAAGATATGATTTGTTAAGTTTGGAGTGGAAGAACTCGAGTACCCTGCACAGAGTCCTCACCTCAATCCCACTGTACACCTTTGAGATAAACTGGAACGATGACTGCACCCAAGACCTCCTCACCCGACATCAGTACCTGACCTCACTAACGCTCGTGTCTGAATGAACACAAACCCCCCACAGCCACGCTCCAAAATCTAGTGGAAAGCCTTCCCAGAAGAGTGGAGCTTATTATAACAGCAAATACAGGCACATGTGATCGTTATGTTCAGACGTCCAGAAACATTTGGCTGTATGGTGCATGAACTAAGACTTTACAGTTATGCAGAAAGTACTCACCATGCGAGCAGTCTCAGCTTTCTCCTCATCAGCTCCATGTCTAAAGATGTTAACCGGGGCCATTGATAAGGAGGCCTGTCAAAATCACAATCACATTTCAATGAGTTACGTGCAGTTCTCCCAACGCCATAAATTAAATGATTTTATTTTATTTATTTTTAAATAGGCCACATTGTTGATCTAGAAACCAGAACGTTTACTGCATAAATGGGTTACATAAACAAAGCAGGCAATTTTATATATACACACGCCTTTATATTTCATAAACTGGGCGTTTCAGTGGGACTCATATCCGTGTTCAAAGATCTCAAATAGTAGACTAAATAAAATGCTAAACAAAATGTTCAAAATATTAAAACAGTCGTGGATCATCAGTTCTTTTAATTATTTTATTAATAGGACATCTATTATTTAAAGAAAACCATTCAATCCAGTACGGGCCATTTCGACCACCTTTATGCATTCGTGAAGGTGTTTTTGGTTCATGCATTGTAGGGTTAAATATAAAAAAAAAATCTCAAAAAGGTGTGCATCATACCCGACACCTAATCGAACACTTTACAGATGGATTTGTGTGTAATTTCTACATCAATCCCTTCAAATGCTATTGAGCTTTAAAGCATGGTACACTTTGTGTACAGGCCCATTCAGTATTGAAATTCAATTCTAATTCACATATGGTTTAACAGATTATTTTATTAAACACCAAAAATCTCAAAAGGTGTGCGTTATAACTGACACCTACAGGAACACTTTACAGTTGGTTATATAAGAATAATAATAATAATTCTCAATTTGTATAGCGCTTTTTTACAATGGTACATTGTCTCAAAGCAGCTTTACAGAAATATCATTTTTACATTTACAAGCGACTTACTAATGAGATCACATTCACACACCAATGGTAGCAGAGCTGCCATGCAAGGTGCCAGCTTGCCATTGGGGGCAACTTAGGGTTCAGTGTCTTGACTGTGAGTCATTCCCTTGAAATGCTATTGAAGTTAGAAACGTGTTTAACAATGTATGTAACTTTAGAGACGGTCCCTTAATTTCCGCTTATCTGCGAATAGCGACCGTCCAACATCAAGCCAACTTCCATCTTCCCCATAGAAACCACTAGAAAACTCCGTTAGCGGCTCACAGTTCAGCTGCTTTACTAATATCGCTAATAACTCAGGACAAATCATTATTATTGGTCTACGGAGTACTTTTTTTTTTTTTTATTTCATTTTAACTGCTCAAACAGGAAAAACTCAACAAAATTATTCTTGATAAAAAGTGAGAAAACATGCTGCTTAGCATGGTGACTAGCATGGTGGCTAACCGGCTAAGCTAATCCTCTAGCGTTGCACTATTAACACAATGGACACTGACAGGTAGCCTTAGTTACGCCGCTAACCTTCAGCACAGCTGCATTTCTATTTTACAGCAGCATATAAGATAGACAAGGAGGGAAATAAAGGAAATGAGGAAACTTAAACAGATATTTATAAAGTCTCTACGCCGTTTTCGGGTGCTAACGGCTAGCGTTACTCGGCAACGTTACGCTAAAGGCCGACATGTGCGCGTGAATGAGTCAGGGTGTAGTCGGCTATTCAAATATCTACATTCCCCACATCTCACATGTATTCTATCTTTAATCGCATTTCTGTCCGTCCTCAACAGATATAACTTAGATATTCAGAGCTATTACTTTTTAACAGACACTTACCATGGCTGCTACAGGTTAAGGCTTAAAACTGCGCACACACACCGGGAAGAAAGGAACTTGCAGCGCGTCAAACACTAAAGATGGTAAAGACGTTGTATGATTTTTTTTCCTACCCACATTCCGGAAAGGCCCGCCCATTACACTACGATTGGTTAACACTTATTATAACTCATGCTATGTATTGGCTTGTATTTATTAGGCTGTGTTCATTGGATAAAAAGCTTACAGCGATTAAAGGCTCTAGCAACCAATTGTAGTAGGGAAGGCGGGCTTTAACGGAATATAGGTAGGGAAAAATAAAGCGCTGACTCAGTTTCAGAAAGTAAGAAGGGTCGAGGGCAATATTAAATTTTTATTTGAACGCGCTGATAACAAGAAAGGGAGGAAATGTTAGTTGAATTTTAAAAAGAAAGACTGGACGGGAAAGAGGATAAGCGGTGGAAGATGGATGGATGGGCTGGAAAGATGACTCTAAAATAAATGGAGTTTTTAATACAGGACAGAAGGTGGCAGTAATGTAACAACTTGGCTGCCAGCTGCCGTAAAACCTCAAAGAAGAATAAGACTAACGGATATGACATTTTTTTCAAATTAAAAGCTCAAGCCTTACGTCCTTAGTGTAATGATAGTCATAAATCTTTCACATAAACAAGCAAAAACATAATGTGTTTATATTACCCTATATTTTCGAAAGCTAAGAGACGAACATGCTTTCATCAAGGAAAACAGTTTCTGCTTATTAGTCAGACATTTGCACACAGACAACGATTAGCAGAAAAATCAAATGATTAAATGAAGCTACACACAAGTTAATGCGTTTTGTCTGAAGGATGACATTTTACAGTTTGGAAACGAACCCATTTCTCTGTAAGGCAGAGTGAAACTTTGGTGTATTTAAGCAATAGAACATGAGGGTATTATCATGAATAACAACATGGCTGCTGTGATTTGGTCTCAAGTGAAAGCTGAAACACACAGCCTGGAGTGTTCTATTGCTTTTATACAACAGCTTACAAATTAAAAGTAGTCAAGCAAAGAACTAATATGCATTGTTATCTGTATTTAATATCAGACATTTCGTCCGGCTACAAAAAATAGTTCCACCACAAATGTGTTTTTGTTCCCATTTTTTCATTCCTTTTTTACTTTGGCATATTAGTGTACGTGCCCTGCAATGGCGTCACCTGGTCCAGGGTGTCCCCCGCCTTGGTACAGAGTATGGATAGATGGATGTTGGTATAAGGTACAGCTATTCTGTTTTAAATGGTAATGATTTAAAATAGCTTGAAGCAGAAAGAATTCTGTTCTGATTAAATTATATCTGTCTTATATCAGATATAAGAACTCATTTCAACCAATCAGATCACTTCATCAGAACTAACTGGTGTTTAATATCACATATATTACAACAGTTTGGGTTTTTATTATCCATCCATCCATCCATCTTCTACCGCTTACTCTGTTTCGGGGTTACAAGGAACCTGGAGCCTATCCCAGGGAGCATCGGGCACAAGGCTGGGTGCCAATTCATTGCAGGACACAATCACATACACATTCACCCACCCATTCATACACTACAGACACTTTAGACACGCTAATCAGCCTACTACGCATGTCTTTGGACTGGGGGAGGAAACCAGAGTACCCGGAGGAAACCCCCGCAACACGGGGAGAACATGCAAACTCCGCACACACAAGGCCACACACAGGGCCACGGTGGGACTCGAACCAGAGGTGTGAGGCAAACATGCTAACCACTAAGCCACCGTGTGCCTTGGTTTTTATGATCATCATCATCACCATCACCACCATTAGGGTGGAGCTCCAGAGTCCCCACTTCAACTCTGAGCTTAGATTACAGTGGTGTGAAAAAGTGTTTGCCCCCTTCCTTATTTCCTGTTCCTTTGCATGTTTGTCACACTTAAGTGTTTCGGAACATCAAACCAATTTAAACAATAGTCAAGGACAACACAAGTAAACACAAAATGCAATTTGTAAATGAAGGTGTTTATTATTAAAGGTGAAAAAAAATCCAAACCATCATGACCCTGTGTGAAAAAGTGATTGCCCCCCTTACTATAACTGTGGTTGTCCACACCTGAGTTCAATTTCTCTAGCCACACCCAGGCCTGATTATTGCCACACCTGTTCACA
>JAFFST010046542.1:24045-40311 GCA_022414735.1 Noturus placidus | reverse complement strand
ACTGCAATTGAAACTAATAGCACATCAAAGTGTTTTTGACCCTGGATTCATGTAAATGTATTTATACATTTAAAACAAAAATAGCCACGTTTCAAAACCATAAAGTGTGCTTGAATCATAAAATAAATATTTTTCACCATGAAAATGACATTATCAATTATAATATTGATTCGCATGTCATTCAGAATGGAGTTTTCCTTTAATATGTTGAGGAGACAAAAAAATCCGTGCAGTTTACCCAGGTGACAGGAAGCACTCAGTTACTGCTCTCAACTTGTCATAACTGATCATTGCAATGTAATTATGGGCCATGCATGAAATCAAGTAAGATTGCAAATTATTATTCAAAGAAAAGGACACACACACACACACACACACACATACACACATATATATATATATATATATATACACATACACACACACACACATATATATATACATACACACACACAATTATCTTCTTTAACGTTTACGTGACAATTGTATCCACCAACAAGTAGTCAGGTGAGTTTACTGTTAGTTTTTAAATGTTATTTATTTAAGCTTCTCCTTTCACCGGACGCTTCTGTTTACTACTTGACTGAATAAACAGTAAACACGAGTACAGGAAGTGAAGTTAACACGCTAGTTAGCAACACAGCTTCTTACCACTGGAACACAAACCCAACTTACTCTCGATGAGGTTCCTGAGCTCGATGAAACTCTCATAGTCTTCGTTTCGAAACGCCTCGAAAGCTTTAAAGACGTAAAAGTCGAAACTCCAGCGGTTGATAATTTGTTCGTGGCTAAGTTGTTTGTTGCTGGACGACGCCATGTTCCTATTGCTTCATAGTATTTATTTATTTATTTTTTTTTATCCGGCGCGAAAAATTCTTCTTCTTCTTCAGTGTTTTAGGCTTCGGGGCTGCAAACGAGCAGGTTCATAATGCGCCCCCTATCGGCTTGTTCACTTTTCATTTATAAATTAAGGATGGATGTATTTTAGTGATTTTAATCAACTAAAGCTGTGTTTATCAACCTGGGGGGCGAGGAGAGATCTGAAAGTGGGCGAAAATTGTTTTCAAGAAAAAAAAAACACAGACGGGGCATCATCTGGGGACTTATTTTATTGCTTTTCAAATACAATGTGTATAAATGAAAAACCCCGCGTTCCCTCTCCCGCTGTATTTATTTATTTTCTTGCTGGGGAGAGGCAGAGTTTAGTTTTCCTTTTATCTAGCTGTCAGTGCAGAACAGTGTTGCCAACTTAGAGTCAAAAAAAGGGTTTTGTGATCGACTTTGTGAACAAATCTTAGCAACATTCCAAATGTGGCCATTACTGTACTGCAAGGTCTTGCTTTCCCGCTGCACTCTCACCTCTCTGTATCCACTCTGTTCATTGAGTGGATGAGAGCCGTAAATTTAACAATGTCATAAATAACAAAATGCGCCCTCCGTCGAAGGTATACAAGATGAATGTAATGCGACATGTTTTACATGTAAAATAGCACACGTTATTACAGCCTAGTTCTCTTGTTTAAAGTAGTTATAGTGTTCAGAAACATTTTTGATCATTCATGTTCCATACCTGTCCGTTATATAGTTTTATAAAAGCTATTACAAAATCATAAAAGTTATGAAAAGTAATAAAAAAGTACAATATATATATAGCAGATTATAGCCGGGGCGGCTGTGGCTCAGTCGGTTGAGCGGGTTGTCCACTAATCCACTAATTACAACATGGGGTTGGTGGTTCGAATCCCGGCCCGGCTGATCCCATGCTGAAGTGTCCTTGGGCAAGACAGTCTATGGCTAAGTTGCCCCCAATGGCAAGCTAGCACCTTGCATGCAGCTCTGCTACCATTGGTGTGTGAGTGTGCTCTCATTTGTAAGTCGCTTTGGATAAAAGCGTCTGCTAAATGAATAAATGTAAATATATAGATATATTTTATATTGAATAGATAATCATTATATCCGTTCACCTCCAATATGGGGGGTCACATTATATGGAAGGTGTGTGGGGGGGTGTCTTTAGAAACAAAAGGTAGAGAAGCTCTGAACTAATGTCGATCCATCCATCCATTTTCTGTACCGCTTATCCAGGATCATGGGGAATCTGGAACCTATCCCAGGGGGCATGAGATAAGAATAACAATCCATCACAGGAATTAACTTATCTGTAAGATGAATTATAACGATGAGAATTTTGTGTGTGTATACTTGTTGTTTTTATTAATATTTGTTAATATACTGCTATATTATTATATTATTCAATTCAGTTTTTTTCTTAGCTATAGCACTGTTAACAATGAATATTGTCACAAAGCAACTTTACAGAAATGTATACATTCATGTTTAGTATGAGATAAACTCAAGAAGAGAAGAAATCTGGATGGGGCGAATACTTTTTCACAGCACTGTATATATTTGCTGAATTACCCATTCCAGATGAATTCCACCTTTCCTCCTAAATAGATGTCCATATTAACAACCATTAAAAAAAATATCATCAGTGCATCTGGATAGCGATACATGAAAAGAAAGACGATGGATATATCCAGGTGTATTTGCTCATGTGGTTCTGCTGCACATCTTTATGCTTTCAAAGGTCTGTGTGAAGAGTCGTGCAGTGTTCAGTGGCGCTGTGGTGTGAAATGTTTAAGATGATGGTGCAGTTCAGCTGTAAGGGAATTTGGCACGTCAGAGAGGTGCCACAACCAAACGAGCCAAAACGAGCATGTTTTAAGATCGCATCCTGCACAAAAACCTTATTTACAGCCATACAGCTGCCTGAGTCTTATAGGAAGCCCACATGTCATACGTCATATATACATAATGACAATGTGATAATATATTATCATATATGTAATGTGTGTGTGTGTATATATATATATATATATATATATATATATATATATATATATATAGTGATCCTACTCCTAACCTCTCCTCTTTCTTTATGTCATCTCAGGTTCACTGTAATTTAAATAATCTACTTTATATCCGCTTCATCCTCAAAGAGTTTCAGTGAACAACAACAAAAAAAACAATTTACAATAGACCCATTTATTCGGAGTTTATTACAGTTCCCTTCTATAGATTAGATCCACACCTTATGAAAGAGATACGATTATTTAATACGAAGTATTTATTGTGTTGTTCAGATAAATTTTAGATAATCGTGTTAGATTCGGAGATAATTTGATCTTTTCACTGCTATTTCTACACAGAGTTGGAAAAGTTTGCAGCTGCTCGTGGAGGGAGAACGCCCCGTGCTCACCACGTCATCACCAGTGTTGCCAGATTGCGCAGTTTCAAGCAGTTAAGCAGTGCAGCTGTGTAACCTCCATCTATCCAGCTTCTGTGCCGCTTATCCTTCTTTCAGGGTCACGGGGAAACCTGGAGCCTATCCCAGGAAGTACCGGTATGGGGAACAAGGCGGGGTACACCCTTCCATTGCAGGGTACAATCACATACACATTCACACATTCATATACTACACTTTGGACATGCTAATCAGCCTACCATGCATGTCTTTGGACTGGGGGAGGAAACTGGAGTACCCAGAGGAAACCCCGCATGCAAACTCCGTACACAGAGGGTCACGGTGAAAATTGAACCCCCAAGCCTGGTGGTGTGAGGCGAACATGCTATCCACTAAGCCACCGTGCGCCCATCTTCTGTAGCCTATATAGATCAATTAGAGCTGGTTAGTACATTTCCTCCCATAAAGTCTTGAAAAACATTGACAAAGCAGCGTTTAAACTGAGATTTACATTTAAATTTATGAAGTAGGCATTACACAATAAAGAAGCAAATCCAAAAGACTGGCTCAGAAGAATCCTCGGAGCAATCCTATGTCCTATGGTACATGTGTTCCAGCATTTCTTCAGTTCCTCATTCACAACTTTAGTTCCTACCAGTTAGTTCTCATGTGTTTCCAGATGTTCAAAAATGTAAGAAAATCTTGTAACTGCGGTTTCATCTTATTATTTCATGTACAACCTGTTTATTAAATGTGTGCAGAGAAATTATGTAGAAAAATAAAGCTTGCAAGGACGTAGTAGAGATTACTGGCATCTCTGGTAAGTGTACTGAACATACCTAGTAGCTAGAGTTAGCTTGCTTTGCAAAACTGAGCAAAAATTGAGTTAGAATCCTAGAACATAACATGTACATCAAGACTAGATACATTTTAAACTGATCTAAAATGATATGAATAGTGAGCTGTAGGTGCTACATTTTGGTTACTATTGTTTCTCATTAGAACAACAACAAAACATTCTGCACAGTACATGCCTACAAGCTGTAACAGTAGTAGCCACTTCTGTACAAAACCACAAGAGACAAAATACAAGCTGCATGAGTAACTTGTCACTTGCTAGTGCGAACATTGGTTTATAGAAATTAGCACTTTTTAAAAGTTATTATTATGGAACACATAACTTTTATACCATCAGTATTACTTGCAGAATTAAAAAAAACTGAATTATTGGGTCTGTATATGTGGACGTCGATTTCAAAGAGGCTCATTCAAAACAAATAAATACAACTGTGTGATTTATTTTAGTACTGTGGATTCATCCATCCATCCATTTTCTGTACCACTTATCTGACACAGGGTCGGGGGGAGCCTGGAGTCTGTCCTTGGGAACTCGGGGTATGAGGCAGGGGACAATACAAACTACAGACAATATGGAAATGCCAATCAATGCATGTCTTTGGACTTGGAGAGGAAACCGGTGTACCTGGAAGAAGCACGGGGAGAACATGCATGCTTTGTGCACACAAAGCGGAGGAAGGATTCGAACCTGCAGCCCTGAAGGTTTGAGGCAAATGTGTGTATATATATATATATATATATATATATATATATATGTGTGTGTGTGTGTGTGTGTGTATGTATGTATATGTATGTATATGTGTATATATGTTTACGTGACATGACAAGACCTTCTTGGGTGTGCATCCTTGCGCAGGCATAGAACACAACGTAAAGCATGAAATAAAAGACAATATCTCTCACACCATATGAGAGCTTTATTACAAGGTTACTAAACAGCTGGATTGTTCTGTTGAAGTGAAAGAGCTGTAGTCCTCCAATATTCAAGGAACCTTATGTGCAATCTGGCAACCCGGAGTGTGTGCCACGGCTGCAGTAGCGGCCACGACGCGCTCAGTGATACGCTGCATCCACTCCATATAGACTCCGAGTAACAAAACCCACAGCGCTGTAGTGTGCAGAGCAAACCGGACAAGAAATGCCCTCCAAGAACAAAAACAAGAGTGCAAACCCCAACGACAAACCCGCTGTTAATCTTCAGGATGACGCAGCGAAGAAGAGCCTCAAAGTCAGTAAAGCAGACAGTTCTGCAAACTCCAGCTCGGGCTCAGGAAAGCTCCCAAAGATCCTGTCTGCCTTGTCTTACTTGGTTTTAGTGTCCGGAGCCGCTTTCGCCTCTTTCTACCTGCAGAGAGTGCTGACTGAAGTGAACCAGATCCGCTCAGAAAGTGAAGAAGCCCTGCAGAAAAACTCCGAGGTGCTGCAGAAAGTACAACATGCACTTCACCAGGTAGAGTAAACTTCTGCTTGAACGCTTCACTGATCACTGATCAGTTTTACTGGGATTATAGATTGTAGTGCTTGTTAAAGTTATCTCAGGAAATGGAGAGAGCTCGCACACCCCCTCCTCCTTTTGGTCCCTGATGAGTTGGCAGCAAAGAATATTTTGTAGTTATATGTAGGCCACAATGGCAAAAAAAGTAATGAAAAGAGTCATTATTATTATTATTATTATTATTTTATTTCTTAATAAAAAACACCCACAAAAAGGAAATACTTTTCATGACTGTAAGACTAAGCCAAAAATGTTTAAATGCCTCAGCTCTTTCATTGATCCATTTATTCCTTCATGCCAGTGGAAACACCTCAGACTGGTTTACAGTGGAGTAGACATTAACCTCCCCCCTTCTGTGTGCTGTTTCTTTTAAAGTTATATTTAAATTTCAAAAAATGGTTCAGCCAAAATTTTAATTTAAATGGTTTTCTGCTTAACTCAGATGTCAGCCTCAGGTTTACCTATCTAGTCTAAATTGCATGTCTGCGTCCATCCATCGCAAAACCATGTCAAGTTGTTGAATATTTAAAACTTGCTAAAGTGGTTTCTAATGTTTTCTGACACACCTTATGGTCAGTTGCAGATATTATGTACCGTATTTTCCGCACTATAAGGCGCACCTAAACGCCTTAAATTTTCTCAAAAATCGGCCGTACGCCTAATAATCCGGTGCGCCTTATGTGTGGACTGAGTTTCAAAATCTGTAAAATGTTGTGCGACTTTGGTTGGCGTAACAACCGTATAACACGGTGCGCCTTATGTATTGGTCAAGTACAGAAATAGACCCTGTAATTGAGACTGCGCCTTATAGTGCGGAAAATACGGTAACTTGAAATTATGTAACTTGTGGTGACTGTGTAATTATTTAGGCACACAGTTGACACAACTGGAGGCTATAGGATTTGGTTATTTGTTATCAACATGATGCTCAGTACTGTTAGTAACGGTATGCTCCACAATCTATAGTGCGGATAAGGAGTATCCTTAACACAGAACCAAAAATGGATATAAACCTTTATACAAATGTGACGTGTGTGAAATTAAACGTGATATGTAACCTGCGTCCCTCTTTTCAGGTGAATTCTATGAAGTTTTCTCTGGAGGGCCTGGAGGCTACAGTGGGCCGTACTCAGGCTGAGCTGGTGAGCACTAATCGAGCTGTAATAAAGGGAGAAACAGAGACACGACGGGTCGAGGAAGTGCTTCAGAAACTCCAGAATGAAATCCTTCGCGATCTCTCTGAGGGGATCCGGGAAGTGAAACAGGCACGGGAGCATGATTTCTCTTCTCTGGAGAAAACCCTGGAGGTGCGCCTGGCTGAGTTGACCCGCTCTATTGCTGACAGCGTAGCTGAGTTCACTGTTGCTCAAGAAGAAGCTCAAGCCCAGCTCAGTAACCTCAAAATCCGACTGGAAGAGCAGAATGAGCCTGGTAATCTCAAAAATGAGCTTCTGGCAATCAACACTGCTGTGGCTGGCCTCCATACTGCAAACGAGGTGGCAGAGGGCAACATAGGTGTTCTTAGGGAACAGATTGTGTCGGTCAGTTCAGAGCTGCAGACGAGGAACAAGGAGTTGGCGTCCTTGTCTGAGGAAATTGAGGCAGTCAGATCTCTAGTGCAGACCACTGCTGGCTCATTGAGGCAGGATGTATCGGCGTCACAGGCCATTGTGCAGGCCATGTCTGACCAGATCCAGAGTGCGCAGGATGAGCAGCTGCACACCAGCCAAGCCTTGCAGAGCCTCCAGACAGACCTGGTGGGAGAACTGTCTAAGACAGAGATAAGGGAAGACGAAATGGAGGCCAGGCTGAAGGTCACAGAAGAAAGTATAGAAGCGCTGGCAAACTCGGCTGCAGTGCAGGCGAGCCGAGTCGAGGCTTTTCTTTCCAAATATGACTCTCATGAGAGCTCATTAGCTGCTCAGAGCCAGGGAGAAGAGAAGGCCAGGCAGGCACTCAAGGAAGAACTGGGGGGATTAAGAAGTAGCCTCTGGGAGCTCCAGGCCAGGATAGAAGACTTAGCGGACACTAATACCAGGTTAAAAGCAGTAGATGGATGGATGGATGCTGTTGACATGTATGAAGCTTCGGAATTACAGCCAGTATTACAAACTGAGCAGCTGCAAAATGACGAGTCGGAGAATGCTGGTCAGAAAGAAGAGGCAGGAGAAGAGGTAGCCAGGGAAGTGGCAACAGAGGAGGCAGTTGAGGAAGTGGCACCAGAGGAGGTATTCAAGGAAGAGGCATCTGCAGAGGAGGTACTTGAGGAAGGGGCAGCAGAGGAGGTAGTTGAGGAAGAGGTAGCAGCAGAAGAGACAGTCGAAGAAGAGGCAGTAGCGGAGGAGGTAGTTGAGCAGTGAGCAAAGCGATCTATAATCTAAACCTGTAGGGGGTAAAATAGGATATTGGAAAAGGACAGTCAATGGACTGATTTTGTGAACCTGAACAGTACACTTCCTGCACTGTTGTTTTTTACTTCATGGACTTATTTTCATATGGACGTCTTCCAATCCCAGCTGCTCTTAATGTTTTGAATGTGTAATGAGTTCAGTTTTCCAATAAAATATTTAAAACAAACACATTGTGAAGATATCTGTTGCCCCCAAATCCATAATTATGTATTCATGTGTACAGTACCTGTATTTTTACAAGTATTGTATTTATCAATTTTCTTACATTTTATTTTAACACGATCTGAAATGCCATACATTTCACAGTGCATGAACATAGTGCTTGTTAAAACACTATTTGAACTCTATATGAGCTATATGGGAAAGTTTTCACAGAACAATGTGTGCACTAAGCCGTTCATTGGCAGATACTTTAGAGATGGAATGCAATGTAAATTGCCATTGGTTTACAGCTTCACATGTATCCTGGTGGCTTGTAATGATTGGCTAGGGGGGGGAATTCTTCTGGAGATCCAGCCCCCTCCATTTCCTCTGACTCAGGCTACTTACTACACAGTCTAAGCAAATGGAGGCCAAACTTTGCAACAAGAGAAACAGTTTGTTGTCTGTGTAAAAAAAATGTCTCAGAAAAAACTCTGGCTATGTTCACATGTCTGGTTCCAATTATTAAAATGTAATAACACAATTAGCTGAGCACTTACCCGTATTCACCTTAAACATCATTAAGAAATCCTTTGGGACGGGTCAGAATGAGACTGTGGCAGTATTGCTGCCTTATATGAAGAAAGATAACTTGGAACTTAAAACCTCATGGGTAAACGCGTATTGGATATGTGACAGACTAGTGTTACTGCATCATAATATATATAATAGCTGATGATATTGCATTATGCAAATGCAGCACATGAACATTACTGCATATAAAACCTTGTTAATACACAGGTTTACCAGGGGAAGAGGTTGGACAGGAGTAGGAATTCCCACATAATGCAATTTATTATAACGGTCTTGGGTGAGTTTAAAAATGACCAATTGCATCATTACAATCACCAGCATCCACTAAATTGTCAGTTTATTAGGTATATTTTATAATGGTCCACCACCCAAATAATATCTGGTCAGTGATGGATCTATTTTGATTTCTACATTCATTAAATGATAAACATAACTGCAGTATAAATATTTTTATAAGCCATGATAGTAGCTTGATGCCACAAGACCTAAAGCGACCATCAGAACTAAAGAAAATATTAAAATAAAATATGTCTGTGTGTATGACAGTTTTCTCTCTTGGTAATGTTAGTCCCAAAATAAATAAATATTTTTTATGTATATATATATATATGTGTGTGTGTGTGTGTGTGTGTGTGTGTGTGTGTGTGTGTGTGTGTGTGTGTATTCTATTTAGGGATAACATTACCAAGAGAGAAAACTATCATTCACACAGACATAAAAACACTACATATAGATAGAAGGAAAACTGAAGGCAGAATCTGGTAAACTTGCATAAATACATAACTAACAGCAGTAGTCAACATTTATATTGTAGTCAGAAATATTTAGATTTTTCTGCTATTGGTAGCATGGAGGTACATTAGGCAATGCTGGTACCTCACAACTCCAGGGGCTTTGATCCTTTCCTTGAACTCAGAAGGTTTAGTATTCACTGTGATCAGGATAAAGCAGATCAGCATAAAATATTGAAGATGAATGATTGCTTCATAATCACTGAATGTCCTAACACGCTTTTTTAACATTTTTATAGCTTGTGATACTGAACGTTCTGAACTCTAATCATTACATTTATTGTTGGTTTTGTCATTTTGAAACACGTGTACTTAACTGTATTAGGTAGGTACAGTATGTGTTAAAATGGCAAATTCATAGAGTTAAAATGATGGTGGTAACTCTGTATGTGAAATAACATTGTCATGCAAAGCCGTTGTTAAAAATACACTTTAATCCTAAACATATTTTCCAGCATCTTAAATAAACAGAGTATATAAAATAAACAATTTTAAACTGAAGTCCAGTCTACAGTGCAGGTTAGAGTTCTGCGTGATTCAGTGTTTGGCTGAGGTCATTCTGGTGCAGGTCACCAGTAGTTATTTCTACTTCCAAATCCTCCTGAGCTTGTTTAAGGTCCTTCTGGACAGTGGCGAAGTTGACTAAACTCTCCTTGATCTGCGAAATGTCTTCCTCCCTTTTCATGATGTCTTCAGCCAAGTGGCCGATCCTTAGAGTCAGATCAGCCAGCTGTGGCTCCAGCATGGCAAAGTCCCTCTTGATGGTGGACACTTTGGGTCGCAGGTCACTTGCGAACGCCACCGTCCTCGTTAGCTTAGCTCGGCCGCTCTCCAGAACCAGGATACGCTCCGAGAGCTTCGTATCCGCAGCGGAGAGTTCTGGGATGCGTTTGCGAATTTGTTCTAGGGTTTTTGAGTTTTTCTCTATAGAGGTCCTCAGGCTTGAAACACGACTAATGCTGTTTGCCAGTAGCTCACCGATGCTTTTGGCCATAAGCTTCTCGGCTTGAGATACCTTCTCCTCAAGCTCATTGGTCTGACTGAGGAGAGCTTCCACATCGCCCTCAAGGCCTCCCATGCGCCGTACATCCGTTCGAACTGAGGCCACTTTGGCCGTCACGTCACTGGAGATAGCAGTAGTGCGGTTCTCTATGCGCTCCACAGCCTGTGTAAGGTGGGCCAGGTTAGTGTGCAGCTTCTGTCGTCGTTCAGTGAGGCCTGAAGACCATTCTTTCAGCTGAGCCACTTCCTGTTTTAAGCTGCTCAGCTGGGACAGTGGCACCTGCATGTCCTGGCTGGCCAGTTCCACCTGGACATCCTCACACTATAGAAGAAGAGACAGTATAGACAGAGGCTGAGACACTCACTTTGGTCAGATCTAAATTGAATATGAAAAGTCTGGCAGTCATTTTGATATTCACAGACAACAACAGTCCAGGGCACAATATGAATCATGCATTTCTGTTTTCCTTCTGAGATTAATCTGATAGGTAGTTCGA
Source organism: Noturus placidus (assembly GCA_022414735.1). NCBI lineage: Eukaryota > Metazoa > Chordata > Actinopteri > Siluriformes > Ictaluridae > Noturus > Noturus placidus. The sequence goes on along the minus strand of JAFFST010046542.1, from coordinate 29,275 downwards.
TCTGATATATAAGGGTGAATGTAACACTATGATTTAAAAAAAAATGAAGGAAGGCTGCAGCATACACACAATAGTTACCTTCCTCACTTTCATAAGAGCTGCAGTAATGACACTTCAGTGAACATTTAAAATAATTTTAATAAGAAAATTAAAAGAATTCTTGCTCTTTTTTTATTGGAAAGGGAAATATTTTGTACTTCATTTGTATTCATTGTAAATTACAATATATCAACGTGAATCCTTGAAACAGGAAATATATATTATACAGGTGGATAATTTGCAGAAATATGTATCTGATCAATGCAAACATCTGTCTGATGTCGTGTCAATTCTCTATTGTGAACACTCAGGTTACATTTTATTAGCTAGACTTAACTTGTATCTATACCCACTGGAGATTTTATTATGTCCACATGGTAGCGATATGGTAAACACTGTATACACACCCTGACCACTTAGACACACTTATATTATGGGTCCACCACCTAGGTTAGCAGTTTGAGTTTATAAAACTTTTATTTCCCTGCTCTTCATCAGTTGTCAGTTTCTAACCTCTGGACCACCACAGAAAATAATCCACCACCAAAGTAATATTGTCTCTCCTGGTACCTACCCATTGATGGGTTAGAAGGGATATAATAAATTGTGAATAGCAACATATGGACAAATGTCATTGATTGTATACAGTGCCTTGCGAAAGTATTCGGCCCCCTTGAACTGTTCGACCTTTTGCAACATTTCAGGCCTTAAACAAAAAGATATAAAACTATTTTTGCTCGCCCAATTTTTCAGTTTTTTATATGTTGAAAAAGTTTGAAATATCCAATAAATTTCGTTCCACTTCATGATTGTGTCCCACCTGTTGTTGATTCTTCACAAAAAATAACAGTTTTATATCTTTATGTTTGAGGCCTGAAATGTGACAAAAGGTTGAACAGTTCAAGGGGGCCGAATACTTTCGCAAGGCACTGTATCTACACAATACACCTATACTGCATGTGTACCTAATAAATGGGCAAATCAGGATATGTTCTCACTGTAAAATTGGTTTCTTGGGTATTTAAATGTATTTCTGTATATCTTTCATCTATGAGCCACTCGGAAAACTATGAATATGGAGTATTAGTTGTTACAATCTGTAGTCCACCTAGAACACTATAGAATAAGACATTGTGTCAAATCTGCACCAGTGTTTACCTAGTGGAGCTTATATTAGTTAATAGAGCAGAATTAAATGAAATAGCGTTGTGAACAAAAGGACCCAATAAAAACCCATGTGCAAAGTGAATGCTGCAGTTATATTTAAGGAGTGTTATGGAAGAGAGGTTCTGGTGTGATGTACATACGTGAAATCTACAACTGTTGTGTAACTGCTGCACAATGTTTGACCAAAGTGGTAAAGATGATTGCTAAAGTTATTTAGGATTAAGTACCTATGCGCAAACAATATTTAAGTTTGATTAATCTTTAGGCTTGCATTCGCCCACACCACATAAATGTTAAAGACAACACGGAATGGAAATCCAAATATTTCTTCTGTAGTGTGAAATGTTTTTTTTTTTTAAGTGAAACTGATCAGTGCTTTCACTTGATGATGGACGAGTGTGGGGAAAGGAGAGGTGAAACATGACATAATATTATTAAACAAATACATTAACCAATATTATATTTAGAAGTGGACATTTTGATGGAAAATTCCATTTTAAAAAACAAGGATTTTGTCTTTATTTCCATAAAAAAGAGGCAGGTAAAAAAACATCATTTTTGATTTCAGGTTGTCTTTAAACAAAATCAGTGCACTTCATTTAATTCAGTCAATGGGATCTTCTCATCTCCTGCACTCATACTGTGATCTGCTGTTGATTCTAGAAAACTTTTCTCCTCCAAACCTTTTATATCATCCTTTAATTGCTTGATATTCAATGTCTCAACGTCCTTCCCCTCATCATGTTCAGGCTCCTCTCGTCCAGAATCCAGTTCTTGTTCTCTATGCACACGCTTAAGATCCTTCATGGCATCCAGGACAACTCCAAGCTCATTCCTCACCTTAATCACGCTTTTGTCTACCTGCAGATCATCAAGGGTCTGCTGGAGCTGCAGAATCTCAGTCAGTGCCTTGAGCGTGCTATCCTCAGTGCCCACCACTTGCAGCGTGAGCTCCTCAAGCCTCCTCTCGGCCCCGCTTAGGTCAGCTCCTAACCTCAGGATAGTCCTGACTGCATCCTCTACGACAGGTAGCTGTTCTTCACATTCTTTGGCCTTTGGCTCCATCTCCACCAGCTTCTCCTCAAGCTCTGCATCGCTTTTGGAGAGCAACACAAGTTGCTCCTGAAGCCTGCTCACCTGCTTGGTGTTCCAGTCCAGCTGATTCTGAACACTCCTGGCATCTTCCTCCTCTGTGCGCTCTAGCACGCGCCCATTTCTCTTTGTGCTGTCTTCTAGCTCCTCGAGACGTTTGTTCAGAGCTCGCAGGCGCTCCTCAGCTTCGTTAACATGCTCCGTTACACGGCCATGAATTGAGCGAGATTCAGACCTCAGTGTAGTCAGGTCCTCCGTCACAGTGGCCAGTCCGCCATGCCATGTCTCAGTCACATTCAAAAAGCGCTCATTCACACTTTGGAGGCGATGAGATGATGCATGTTGGTCCTCTTGCATAGCTGTAACAATGCCATTGAGGGAGATGACTTCCTGTTGCAGCTCAGTTAGCGTGGTGAGAGAGGAGAGTGCCCCCTTCAGATGGTCTTCGGAGGCCTGAAGCTGCACCCACAACACAAGACAGGGTGTTTTGGCTGTGGTTTTGCTGTGTGTCACATTCACACTCACAGCATTCACTGTACATGCAAAAGCACCACCTCTGAACCTAACTGCTTTGTCTATTGAGTAACAACCCCGTGCATACTATTCTGGCACACAGACAGGAAACAAACACTGCAGGGGGTGGTGCTACATCTTTTCAGTGACTGAACAGAAACTTCTAATTATACTATCTATTTACAATATTTTTACTTGGCAGCAAGACTATGTCCAATGGGATGAATCAGTAGCTACGATTAAAATAAATACCCACCTTTCTGGAAGCTGCAATGAACTTCTTCTCCAGTGCTAGCAGATCACTTGCCTTTTCATACAAATGCTTGTATTTTTCTTCAACTTCATTAAACCTTGCATTCTGTTGAAGGATGGCCCTGAGAGAAAAAAAAATTTAATGTCACATCATATATTACATTGGATTACCATATATTTCCCAAAAGGCTATGCTTTTCTTGATGTAACATAGGTAGAGTTTGACCTGCTTTATTTTGAATTAAATTATTATTATTATTATTATTTGGGTCATGTGGCTGGCACGTTGGCGCAGAGGGTAATGTTGGCACTTTATAGCTCCAGGGTCCAGCTTCAGGGATTCTGAACTCGGGTTAGTGTCAGTGTGGAGTTTCTGTGCATGTTCTCCTAGTGGGTTTCCTCAGAGTTCTCAGGTTTCCTCCCACTTCCCAACAACAAAAAGCCAGTAGTTGATTGGTGATTTTAAATTGCCCCTAGGTATGAATGTGTGTGTCTATAGTTCCCTGTGAAGGACTGGTCCGAGTAGGATGTAACCCTGAGTAATATAATAAAATAAATAACTCCTAGCTGTGATTGAATGTGTGTGTGTTTCCATGCCACCCTATTTAGGGTGTGTTCCTGGGAGAGAGTTCAGATCATCTGAACATAAATTCAGAGGTTCAAGTCCTAGACTGTCAAGCTGCTCTCTCTGCAAGAGAGTTGGGCTGTGCCCCAAACCTCATACTTGCTTACTATAGGCCTGTAGTGGGGAAAAATACATGTATCTCAGCTACTATATAGCAGTAAGTACGCGGTTTGAGACTCAAGCTTCAAGCAGTTGTCCATTAGCACGTAGAGCATGACAAATAATTAATTGCACTTAAAGCCTTAGTAAAAAAAAATAATAAATAAAAACACCCAAAACTATATACGGTACCATAATGAAGACAAACTGTATGTTGAAACATGAAATTCTGGACGGACGTCGGGCGGCGTGGTGCGGTGATGTAATGACGCGGGTTCTTAATCTAATTATGTTCTATAACATGTAAAACGGGAACATGACAGGAGTATTCTAAAAGCGATTCATGTAAACACCTTAATCACATTATTATCTTAATCAGAGTAAGGTCAATAATTAGATTACTGCTGTCCATGTAAACGTATTCTCTCATACGACGTTCATAATGTGATTAAGGTGTTTACATGTCTGTAATACATGTTCATAATGCGACTAAAACAGGCGTTCTCCACCTGTCTTAATTCGATTAGAGCTTAATTAGATTAAGGTAAGTAAAAATAGCTGTTTACATGGTAGTTTCTTAATCAAGGTATGGTCTTAATCGGATGAAGAGTGGATTATTGTTGTCCATGTAAACACATCTTATATCGCGATAATAAATAACAATTGGGATTTTTCAGCTTAATCAAGTTGAATAACTGGAGACTTACCAGGCGAGCAGAAAGCATGCACTCAGAGACAGCAAACTCACTACAGTCCTGGCATCTAGTGAAGAACACTGATCAGTTTTTCCATCTCCAGCTTTGTGAACGTCATCTCTTCCACACGGTTTCGAGGTGTCGGGAGTTTCTCCTGCTTTACCTTTCCTCTGCTTCACTCCGTCGCTCGGCATTTTGCTTAAGTCTTTTTCTTTCAAGTCTTTATCCCAAAAAGGTTTAGGTTTACTGCTCTGCACGCTTCTACAAACGCAAAGAGCTGCGACTTACACCGTGAAGGAGGACTAAATATACTTTACTTGTGGTTACACTTTTCATAGTTACAGGCTCAGTCCTCAGAGAGTTTAGATGTAGAACAGAGCCGCCATGCAGCCACGTAGCAAGCTCTTCCAGCTGCTCGCGGGGTCGCGCAGGACTCCTCACGTGCACGCGCGCCATTTAAAGTGACGTCCACGGCACCCCATTAAAAACCTTTCACAACCTTTTTTTCTTCTTCTTTTTTTACTAAATGACTCAGAGATGTAATAATGAAATAATTAAAAGTACTGACAATACACGAATGTATTAATATTCCAAAGATGTTTATTTGTTTTCTGCATTTATATCTGATAGCTGGCTACCAGATAACTGCCTTGTCGACTCAATCTCCATTTTTGAAAACTGTACAGTATAGAAAATATACAGAAAATATCTATGAGATGCAAGGGCGTAGCCATGGTATGGACATTGG